>APFE030529968.1:0-56770 GCA_000404065.3 Pinus taeda
TGCAATTACTTTTCTTTAGATGTTTTGTTTATATCTATATTACACGGAACATTGAATGTCTTATTTCATTTTAGAGTAAGTTAATTACCCAAAATTAAGAAACCTCTATAGATGGCCAAGCATCTACAAAGCTTTCTAGTGACCAAGGCAATAACCACGATGATTATCCCCTACAATTTGACAATGTTTCTCTACCCAACCAGATTGAATACTTAGGGAGGGAGAAGCAAGCCAATTACACAAATAAATTGCCTTTGGAAAGAATTATGCACATACATAGAGCAAAATCCAAATACTCTACCAAGAAGAAAGAAAGTTGTCCACACAAATTTGTTAAATGGATCCACTTTGTATGCTCATTCAAAGTGAAAATAATGAAGAGTGGTTTATATGTAAAGACAAAGAAACTGAAATGTATTTCAATAATGAAGAAATAAATCTCACGTTTCTTGTCTCATGTAATGAAAAATGGTTTTATGTAAAGAATAAACATTAAAATTAAGAAATCTTGATGAAAAATTAATAAAAATATAAATACTCATTTGTTTAAGTGGAATGCATTTGTAGACATGATTTGTATTGTTAAGACCCTCCTAAGTGTTAAGTTGTTGGTTTAATTTTCCGCCTTACCATGGGAAATTGAATATTAACACAGTTGAAAATTTATATTATAACATCATGAGCACAATGCTGCAAATTAAAGCAAAGAGTAAATGAACTGATATTTTTTTCACCATTTAAATTATTGCTATACCAATTTAGGTTTTTTCCCATGATGTTATTTTGTTATTTTTTTAAGTACAATCTTCAATTTACTTGATTGTTGATAAATAATCCAAGTAATATTTTAAAATGGTATATTTATTCTGCATCAAAAGATACCTTTAATGACAGAAAATGGAAGCTGCCTTGCTTTTATAATTTCTAACTTCAAAAAACAGAAAGTTGCCTTTACTTTTATAATTTTTAAAAACCATGTGATAGAATTGAATAAAATATCATAGATTGAAATGAACAAAATTATAATAAAGTATAATATAATAGACTGAAATGAATAAAATTAAAATAAAATATTGAACAAAGAAAGTAGTAATTTTTCCATACAAGTAAAATTTAGTAGCTAATATTGCAGATTACAGAATGAAAATGAAATCCCATCCTATTACAAGTAAAACTGAGAAATTTCATAAACCACAATACAAGTAAAACTGAAACCAATCTTGTAGAGTGAAATCCCATCATATTACAGAATGAAATCTCATTCTATAGGATTTAATAGGGTCATTACAGAGAAAATAAACATAAGTGGAGAGCTGATTCACAAGGCATGACATGGACTTTGTAGAGTGAACCCCCTAATCTTGTGGAGTGAATCCCATCATATTACAGAATGAAATAACATTCTAAAGGATTTACCAGAGACATTACAAAGATCGCTATCACAGCGGAGAGTTGCTTCACAAGGAAGGACATGGATTCTACTTACAGGATGTAAACCCTTCATTCACCACATAAACTCTTCTTGTTGAAGATGAGAAGCAGCACAAAAGTTAGTCATTCCACATCTACTACAAACTTACAACAATATTAACATCCTGCAAATATTCTCATCTATGAGGAGCTTTGGGGGCCTATAGATTACAAGAGAATAGCAGAAATTCTTCGCTAAACATGTTAGTAGCGTACTGATCATCTTGGCGGTTGGAGATAGAACTGGTGTTGAAGCTCTCTTTCCTCACAAACCCAGCAAGGGCTTTCTTGTCATAATTCTGAGTAGAGAAAGGCTAGGTAACTAAGCTGTATGGCATGTATGGCCACAGTTCTGCACACTTCCCAGTGCGTTTCACTTTCTTCAGTACCTTGTTCAGCTTCACATATCCCGTGACTGTCACTTTCTACATCTTTCTATTTATATACACCATTTGAACTCCTGCACAAAATTTCCCACGGAAGAGAAACAAAAGTTATTACAATCATCAAAACCCCAACTTATATTAACGTAGAAAAAAAAATGATGGGCCACTTTAGCCTATGGCTTAGAGGTAGATCTCGGTTGTAACAGGTGACCAAAGTTAGCATCTCCTTACAGAAATCAGTAACAAAGCTAACAGATTGGTAATAAACAAACATAGATCCTGAGGTGCAACTTTTCAAAAGCCCAAACCTAAAAAAAATTGGTAAAACAAAGCAAACATGAACTCTAAGCTGAAAAACTGAAGAAACTTTAAAGAATTAATCAGCACACAAGTAGTTAATGCTGAAAACATTTGCAAGGCAGTGTATCATTGTTCCACTTTGATCTACATTTCCACCATATGTGTCAGTTCTCCTTGTGGTTTAAATAACCAAGCAATGCCTCTTAGTTGTTTTCCAGTATTGAACAACAAATTCCAGAGGCGAGGGAAAGATTTTAGTTAAGTAGTTTTCAAATACTAGGTTTCCCTAAGCTAGATACATTTGAAGAAACATCTTTGTTAAGCCATGGAGAATTAGTATGTAGTTTTGCTTTTCAACTGAAAATACTTAGGTATCCATATGCACACAGTAAAGATATCATAACCTACAACTATGATTTGCTGTATGTGCTTTTGTGAAGATGGATATTACAGTTCATAAGATACTTTTGTTTGGAATTAAATAATCAAATAGCCATTTCGAATATGGAAACAAGTATAAGAGTTTGACACAAGCTACACCATAGTTATTATGATTAATGCGTGTAAACTAAAATGATTCAATGTAAAAGTAGGGTATTGTTCTGTAGTAGGTTCTTGATCTAGTCTAAAAACTATGTATGCATATTCGTTCCACAGACAAGATTTCCAGAGCACATTGAGATGCATTGCCATCTGCTAAAAATTCTTGGGGATGATGAAGCAGCCAGTCATGACATGGGAAGGCAACATAAAACTGGATCATCCTTTGTGATTGCAAATTGGAATTATTTATCTGCTCTTATGAAGGTGGACACTGCAGTGCATAAGATACTTTTGTTTGGAAAAATAATCAAACAACCATTTGGAAGATGGAACTTTGCAATGCCTGCACATCATTTGTACCAATTGAATATCTTTGTTTAGGATCTGTAATTTGTATTTTGTTATGGATCATTGGAAACAAGTATAACGGTTTGACACAAGCTACGCCAGAGGTATTATGATTAATACAAATATAAACTAAAATGGTTCAACATAAAAGTAGGGTATAGTTCTTGAGTAAGTTTATTCTAAAAACTATGTATACATATTCTTTTCACAGACAAGAATTCAACATCACATTGTGATGCATTTCCATCTCCTAAAAATTTTGGGGCCCAACTATAGACTATACCTAACTACTCAATACTAAATAGTGCTTGCTTTAATTCCTGAAATGTTCATTCCACCTTCAAAATCAAATGTTGTTAAAGGGGAAGATAAACAAACAATACTGGAAATTGAATAATCATTTCCTTGGAGAATGTGCACATCCTGGCTCTTAGAGTCTATAGTTGACATCCGTCCAATTCCTTCTGGTACATTAGATTCAGTTGCACCCAGGCCATATGCTGGCATTGGCATACGGTTAAATTTCCCTGAACCAGGAGCACCAATAATACTGGTATATGGCAAATTCAAGACTTGTCCACTCCGAAGCTGAGAACCTTGAAGTTGTACGGCATTTATAATAAAAAAAATACAGTTTGATCTGCTCTACAACACAGTTAATGACAACGATGTTTAAAATTTTCTCTAGGAACTTGTGTTCGGCCACTTTTACAGGAAAAAAAGATTCACTTATAGTCTTTGCTCAACTCTGTGATGACAGGAAAATCAATCCCTTTCTATTACAACCAAAAATAGCCAGATGCATTGGAAAGACAGGCTAGGGTCCTCGTTCGTTATAGTTTTAGAGTCAAACCATCTAATTTTGTATATGCAATTGCCAAATATCCAAAATAGTTGCTTAGAATAAACATCTTCAAGAACAAACTTCATTAATTCTGAAATAAATATAGACACAATTTAACAATAGTATATAACAATTTGTTTTGAACAACACCAATTGGGATTGAGGCACCATTAATCCCCCATTCTTTGTTAAAAAACTATTAGATCATATTTGAAGAGCATGATCGTGAGGAAGAATCATACAAAATGCACATAAACTGTAGCTTTTGCAAGAGGTATTGACCAAGAAATTTCTTTGTAGCATACAACTTACAAAGTAATGTTACAGAAAATTACCTTGTTGAGATTCAAGCCTGAATCTGCAAAAAATTGAACAATCTGGTTCTAGTCTTTCACTGGCAAGAGAACTCATTAGATCCATAGCTAATAGCAGCAAGGCTCAAATCCGACATGTTGGTTGCCCATATTTTAGGTCCTCCTACTGGGCCTTCAATGTTGTAAGCATAAGAAGCCACAGTTGAACCTTCACAATCCTGCTCCCTATCCATTCTCATGGTCCTCTGCAACACTATGAGACTCGAAAAAGTAGAAAAGTTATTCCCCACAAATGTATCAGCCTACAGGCATACTTCATAATCAATTGCAGATTGAATGAGATAGGGATACTTTGAGTAGATATCCAACACACCCAGTTTCTTCTTTTCGTAAGGGGCTAAGAAGTCACTCCATCCCTCTAACAACACCCTGTCCTCTAAAAGATCATCGACAACAGCCATATAAACAACAGAGGGCTTCTCCAGTCCAGGAATGTTAGCAACCCTCTTCATTATTTCCTCCTTACTACTGCAAATTTTCAAGTCCTTGCCATTTCTAGCTCTGGACCTCATCTCAAGCTTCTTGCAATGGATCATCCAATGTTTCTCAATTCTCATATGAACCGCCACATATTTGCGTTGAAATATGAATGGGCTCATTCTGATTTTATTCTGATTAATTCCAGTTCAAGAGCTTAAGCTCTTTAGCTTGGATACAACTCTGGAGACTTCGACAAACAAATTATCAACAAAAACCAAGCATTCAAAGACTTTGGCATAATCAAGAACAGGCCAATGGTCGTGCCAAAGAAAAGGGTGTTTACCCTCCAATTTAATAACGGTATGCTGATCGCTTTCAGGGGTATTGCATTGTTCCAGCTGTGCCATATCCCTTTCCACTGTCCACCACCGCCCACTCCCCTTAGCCACAACGAAAACATTGGGAAAATTACGGGAATTCATGCTGCTTATGCGATTGAAGCCGTTGCAGAGGGAATTGAAACGATGGAGTGAGAAGAGACGGTCGAATCCTAGGGGCTCTATGCCCGCTGAATGTGGACACCAGGTGTCAGCCTTAGAAACAAAAGGACGATGAAAGTCTCTTTCAAAGGAAGGCCTATCGGCCTAATTACTAATGTTGGTTGAAAAAATATTTGCGAGTGGCTAAAAAATATCTACAAATATTATTGTGAGGAGAAATCCTTGGAAGATAACACATCAATTGATCTTATTATAAGAAAATTATATGATGATTTTCATGATAGTTTTCTTTATACCATTTTGTCACTCTTGCACAATTTTCTATTAGAAAAAGGAGTCATTCTTATTGTTGAATTCAAACCACCACTATAACATCCTCTTCAAAATACTAATTAGAAAAAAAGAAACAAAAAATGGAAAAAAAAATAGAATCCAAATGCAAAACTACATAAGATGCATGGGATTATTTTTTGAGTAAATGGCTTTTTCCAATATGATGCTAGTCTTTGACCTCGAGTAGGTTAGGGTCGACAATGTGGGGGTATTGGAATCATGAGATGTCATAAACAAAGATATTAAAATCACTAAAGTAAATATTATCATGTCTAATTCAAGGAGGAATTATATTGATAGAGTAAATAAACAAGTATCAACTAGAAAAATTGTGAGACATGTGTAGCATCACAAATCATCATTAAACATTTAAAATATTGAGAGAGTTAAGAAGCAAAGGAAGAGTGAAGAGATGTGGAATGTGAATATCCCCAGACATCAGTTAAAAAGAACCTCCAAGTGTGGCTACTCGATGTGTTGGACTCATATGAGATTGGCACAAACCAATGTAATTCAATAGGGGTTACCCTGATGGCTCCTAAGAGAAGTGAAATCTTACAATTGGTCATTGTAGAGTCCAAGGATTGCTTTAACTTGACACCCTTTTTGCCTATACTTCTTCCTTTTTCCTATTCCTATCACCTAAATAAATGCAATAAACATAAGGTTTTGTTAAGGTAAGCACTTACATGTCCTCTTTTTCATAATTTGTCTATATAACTTATTGTTTTATTAAATTTTGCATTCAGCTATGGAATTGACTTGATTCTGCAGCTAATCCTCAGCTACCTCCATTATTGACAGGGTTCGAGTGCACCAGTTCAGCAAAAGAAGATATGGATAGATGAGGAATTATCCCCTCACAGATTCTTTCCTATTCTCTCGAGCCAATCCTTCAAGAAAATCACATTGTAATATGGTCAACCTCAAAGTCAACTACAAAATCATATGCTAGAATAGAGTCCAAATTTCATGAAATATTATCGATTTGCTTTTCCAAATAGCAAATCGGTGATTAATCAATATAGTTTGGTTTAATACGGATCGTAATGAAGATACATAGGCTTAAAAATCTCATGTTATTATTTGAAGAAATGTTATAAGAACAATGACTGCTCTATGTTTTGGTGTGTATCGTTGTATGTAAATTTTGAAGAACATCCTATCAAAACTATTTGCGATTAATAGACTTTGGTTCATACTTTCCATGCTGCGTTGATTAAAGATTGTTGACTATCTCCTGGAGGTCCTCTACATCCAGTTTAGGTCTTTGATCCATTTCAAATATATTTCCTTTGATTTCTTAGAGTTAAATTATGGATGCTCTATTTTATGTTTTAAGATGCAATCTAATGGAATTCGCGATTAAACTGTTATCTACATCGGCAATTTCATTTTCTTTCTACCTAGCATAATTCAGTTATTTCATTTGCTTTATACCTAGTATAGTTTCATCATATCATTTGCTTTCTACCTAGTATAATTCAACTATCTCATTTCACATTTTGGTTGTTTTCTAGCTTATCAATTTCGTTCTTGTTTGAGTGAAGCTACAATAGTTAAAGAGTGACAGTCTTTTTCTAGGCAACTGAATTCAAGCATCATTCATTTCTAATTTGATAGAATAGATCTCTTTTGCACATGCTTTCATAGTTAGTCTAGTTTGGCTGCAGAATAAAATTCAAGATGAAATCAAAAACAATCTAACAGAGTAGAGTTTAGGATCACTCTCCAGCCATCCACAAAACTTGATTCAATTGAGGTTAGTTTTAGAATAACCAGCTAACAGATTTTAGGGACAATACTCTAATATAGATAGTAACACCATCTCCATATTAATTCTAAATTTATACCTTCAATAACATAAATATCTTAATGACATAAAATAACTTCTAACACATACAATGCACTTGTGCTTCATCAGTATACGTGCCTTGGTCGATAATTTATGTTGACAATTTAAGAACATTAAATTGACTAAACATTTTGGTGTTGTTGCCGGGGAAATACAAATAGAATTTAAAAAAGAAAGAGAAAAATCATCAATTCAAAACATGATATGCATAGGGATAGAGACTCTAGAGGTATATTTGTAGGATGAGGAAGAAGCTTAATTCCCAAAAATCCACTCACTTCAGCACAACTTCGAAATTCCACACCAATTACTCAAACTCGAATTCCATTTGTAGGTCAAAAAAGACTTCCTGAAGTCTCAAGATCAGAAATCCAATCCAGAACTTCACCTACTTCATCTACTGAAGCTGTAATTGAAGAAAATCCTACATCCCCAACTACAGGAGTAGTTTTTCTGTCCTCCACTGGTGAACAAATTCTAGGAGAAGAATTAGAAATTCCTAGTGAATTAGAGGAAGAATAAACTTATTTTGGCCACCCATTGATAGAGAACCAAAAGAATCAGAAGAACCTTACATTTGTTCTGAGGAATTTATCATGGCTGAAGAAGGGGAAGGAGAGGTACATAATGTCAATGGTGAGGAAAATATGATTGGAGGAGGTAGAGGTAGAGGAGAAGGTGGAGATAAGAATAGAGGAGGTGGTAGGGGTAGAGGAAATTAAGATCCTTTTGGATTTCATATTTTCTATGAAGATAAAACCCTCACAATGAAAAATATTTCACCTTCTATTCTTCCTAATTTCGACGGAAAAGGAAATGAAGACTCAGAGACATTTCCCTTCGAATTTGAAGTATTATACAGATCATATGATTATATGTATTATGCTCAAAAACTGAAATTGTTCCCTTCTACCTTAAAGGATTCAACATTAAAATGGTTCATGAGTTTAGGAATGAATTCTATAAGAACATGGGCACAAATGAAAGAGGCTTTCCTAGGAAAATATAGAGATTACTATATGCCTTGTAACATTAAAGATGAAATCTTCAAAATGACACAAAGGGAAGTTGAAAATTTTGAATACTTAGTAGAGAGATTTGTCTATAATATTAAAAGAGAAAAAATGGATAATTTGGATGAGGAAACTTTGAAAGCCCTCCTACTCAAAGCTATCAAAGATGAATGGATCGATCTCCTTAACTTAACAGGGAAAAGAAATATTTCTCAATTACCATTTGCAGATATTTGTGATCTATGTGTACATATCTCAAGGGATAAAGCACGAGTTGGAAAGAATCCTAGAGACCCTCTCTTATCAAGAAATAATAAAGTTGTAACTTGGACAATAGTAGTGAAGAATTACGAAACTTGCTTGATACTTTCAAGATAGATATTTTAGGGAGTCTAAGTGAACAGATAAACACCATTAAAATACAAAATAAGGAAAAATATGAAAATGTTGCATTATCCATTTTGTGTCCTAGATGTCAGAAGAAGCATGCCCTAAGAGAGTGTCCATTAGATTCAAAAGCTATAGAAACTTGTGCCATATGTGTAGATAACCATGATACTAAGGAGTGTCCTTCTTTACCAAGTCTTAATGTTGTATTTAATGATGAAAGAATACCGGAACAAGTAGACCCTATTTACTTTATAGCCAAGAGACCATGGCAAAACTCCCAACCAAATCAACCAAAAGGCTTCAGACCACAAAAATTTGCTCAGTATTCACAAAATAATTTGAATCCATCTTGGCAGCCTTGGGCTCAGCCACAATCACAATCCTGGAATCAAGGATGGAAAACCCTTATGGGGCTTATGCTCAATATCAAAAATATTCACCATCATATATTCCACCACAATTCCTATCCCAATCTAATCAAATTCCTCAAGCTAATCAATTACCTCAAGTCCAAGTTCAGAGTCAAAATCCACAACTCTCCCTACCATTTGCACAAAAACCAAATCAACTACTCACTCAACCACTTCCGAATCCTAATAATAAAATGTCACAATAACCTATGTACAACATGGAAGGGCAAATCCTCAAACTTATGTAATAACTCCACTAGATCTAAATAATGTTCAATTAAGGTTTGGAAGAGTATTTCAAATAAAACCCCCTATTGTTGTTCAAGAAGCAAGAACAAATCTTCAAAAACATAAAAATCAATCTGAAGAAGGAGAGACCTCTCTCCCTCAAAAAGAGAATAATCAAACAGAAAATGTTCCAATAAATACTCCTGTTATAGAACAACCCTCGGTATCAATTAGACAACCTTTCCCTGAACGATTGAAAATTGATGAAGGAGTAGAAAAATAAATCACATTGCCTGATTATAATATAATGGATGAATTAAGAAATGTTTGTATAAAAACTCCTTTATTACAAACCCTTAAAGAAATACCAATCTTTGCAAAAATGATTAAGGAATTAAGTTCTCAAAGATCGGGAAGAAAAAGAAAAGACATAAAAAGAATTAAGTTAGTCGAGAAAATTGTAGACATCATGATGGGGAAAATGACAATCCAAAAATATCTAGATCCAGGAAGCCCCATTGTAAAAATTCACATCAATGGAATTGAAATACCAAACACATTGATTGATCCAAGAGCAACCATAAATATAATGAGTAAACAAGTTATGGATTCACTTAGGCTTCGTAACCTTTAATACACATCAACACTATTACAATTAGTAGATATGTTTGTGATTAAACTTGATGGTGTGTTTGAAGATGTTTGTGTATCCTTAGATTCTTGGGAATATCATGTTGATTTCATGGTCTTAACACCCAAAAATAATTTTGGAGGACATCCATTAATCCTAGGAAGACCTTGGTTAGCTACAGTTGATGCTTTCATCAGTTGTAGATTAGGTGACATGTTTATCTGAGATGGAAATTCTACAAAGAAATTTACATTATACCCACATGCAAGAACAACAATAGAAACATAAAATGAGGAATGAATAGATGATAAAGATGATATACAACCTATTTTCACTACTGAACAAGTAAGAGAGGAGGACCAAATTTTAAATCTGTTGGAAAATAATGAATCTTCCTCACATTATGACCGTAGTCAAAATGAATATCTCTCATCTAGATAAGTATCATTTCTCTCCATGGAGAAATTTGGAAATTATTTAATAGAAATTTTTCCAGGTAAAACTTTGAATGTTAATGAAAACTTGGAAGAATTACAAAAGAATCAACTGGTAGAAGTCTTACAAAAACATTCTTTTTTCTTATGCATGTGAATACACTGATATGAGAGGAATTGATCCTAAAACTTGCATACATCATATCTACATCGAACAAATTGCAAGACAAATTATACAACAACAATGAAGAATGAACCCAAATCTAAAAGAAATTATTAAGGAGGAATTGCAAAAACTCCTAAATGTAAATTTCATCTATCCGATATCAGACAGTCAGTGGGTCTCACCCCTAGTAATAATTCCAAAGAAAAATGGAAAATGGAGAGTATGCATCGATTACAGGGAATTGAATAAAGAAACAATAAAATACCACTTTCCACTTCCTTTCATAGATCAAGTTTTAGACACATTAGCAGGGAAAAAGTATTTTTCATTTTTGGACAGTTTTAATGGATATAACCATATTCAGGTAGCACCTGAAGATCAAGATAAAACCACATTTCCTTGTCCATGGGGAACCTATGCTTATTGGGTACTTCTCTTTGGTTATGCAATGCTCTGGCAACATTCCAAAGAGCAGTCCTCAAAATTTTCTCTGATCTTATTCATGATTGTGTGGAAGTGTACATGGATGATTTCATAGTTTATGGAGATTCTTTTAACGAAGCACTTGAAAATTTAGAATTTTTTTTAATAAGATGTAAAGAAACAAATATTTCATTAAGTCATGAGAAATGTTTCATGATGTTTAATGAATGAATTTTTTTTAGGTCACCGTATTTTAGAAGATGGAATTAAGATAGGCTCATCTAAAGTCGAGGTCATTTCTAAATTATCAATGCCAAACTGTCAACTAGGTGTTAGGAGTTTTCTTGGTTATATTGGATATTATAGAAGATTTATAGAAAACTTCACAAAAATTGCATCTCCACTCTTTAAACTACTTACCAAGGACCGTGAATTCAGTTGGAATTCTAATTGTCAAGCTGCCTTTGAAACTTTGAAAAAGAGAATTTCTGAAGCACCTATCTTAAAAGGACCTAATTGGAAATTGCCTTTCCATATATCAATTGATGCTTCAGATACAATCTTAGCAGCTGTGTTAGGGAAAAAATACCTCACTCATGCAATCTATTATAGCAGTAAAAATTTAACTCCTATAGAGTTAAATTATATTGTAACTGAGAAGGATCTTTTAACTGTAATTCATGACATTAACAAATTCATACATTATATAACTAGCTATGAAAATTTCATTCACATAGACCATTCTGCCATTATATACCTAATGAATAAACCAATCATTAATGGAAGAATAACCAAATGGCTCTTATTGTTACAAGAATTCAACATCACCATTCTAGATAGACCCTGAAAACATAATACAATTGTTGAATTTTTATCTAGAATTCAAAATATTAATAATGATCTACTAAATATCCCGATGAATATCTTTTTGTAGTATCTACTAAATCACCTTGGTATGCAAATATTGCTAACTATTTAGTTACATGGAAAATGCCATTTCATTTGTCTCATAGAGAAAAGAGGAGGATACTTCACAATAACCCATTTTATTCATGGATAAACGAAGAATAATACAAAATAGGACCAGATATTATCATCAGAAAATGTGTTTGAGAGAATGAAATAGCAGAAATACTTAAAGCCTGCCATGATGAACCATGTGGAGGACATTTTTCTGACAAAAGAACTACTTATAAAGTCCTACTTTTAGGATATTATTGGCCTTCCATTTTCAAGGATACCAAGGAATATGTTAAAAGATGTGATAGTTGTTAGAGAATGGGAAAACCTACTCTTTAAAATGAAATTCCATTATAGCCACAAACACTCATTGAACCATTTGAAAAATGGGCAATAGATTTTGTTGGTCCAATCAGTCGACCTTCAAAGAAAAAAGGGTATATTCTAGTATGTATTGATTATGTCACTAAATGGGTAGAAGCTAAAGCACTTGCTTTTGCTACTAAAAATGTTGTAGTTTCATTTATTTTTGAGGATATTTTCACTCGTTTTGGTGTTCCAAGAGAAATTGTAACAGATCAAGGAACACAGTTTACATCCATATTAGTGCAGAAGCTTGTGGATTAGTACAAAATCAAACATCGAAAGTCCACTCCATACCATCCACAAGCCAATTGACAATTTGAGTCTACAAATAAGGTGATTGAAGCAATCCTTAATAAGATTGTACACTTACATAGGAAGGACTGGGCATAAAAGCTTTCAGAAGCTTTGCAGGCTTATATAACTACATGGAGAAGTACTATAGGAGATACTTCCTATGAACTTGTTTATGGGAAGCAGATCTTACTTCCATAGAGTTCTAGATCCAAACCTATAAAACAATAGTCCAGTTGGATCTTGACTTATGAGAAGCACAAAATCAAAGGATGAGACAACTTAATGAGCTTGATGAAATAAGACAAGAAGCCCTCCAGAAGACCAACCTAGTTTAGCAACAGAGATCCAAATGGAATGATAAGTACACTAAATAAAGGAAATTTCATCTAGGAGATTGGGAATTAGTCTTCGATTCAAAGTTCAATAATTTCCAAGAAAAATTCCAAACCCACTGGCTTGGACCTTATGAAGTTGAAAATGTCTTTGACAATGATGCAATTAAAATGAGGACTATTGATGAAGAGAAAATTCCTCTTTTAGTGAATGGACATCGACTTAGACTTTATCAGAAGCCATTGACAAAAGAATAATTTGTCAAAATTTTCCAAGATAATTTAGAATTGAAGATGGTTGAGAAGAATTCTTCTTCTTCTCCACCTTAGAAATTTTATTTTCATATGTATATGTATATGTATATGTATATGTATATGTATATGTATATGTATATATATATATATATATATATATATATAATATATATATATAAGATTATATATATATAGATATATATATATATATATATATATATATATATATATATATATATAATATATATATAGTATATATATATATATATATATATATATATAATATATTAATATATATATATAACATGAAAAACCAACATGTTGTTGGCATGCTTATACAAAAAATTTGAAGTGAAAAACAAATCATGTTGGCACCTTGAATTTTCTCTTTTCCAAAAAGAAATTCCCCTTTCCTATTTTTTTTATTAGCTACAAAACTAGTAACTTTCTGCAACTCAGACAAGTTTCTGCATCTCTAATAGGTTTTTTGTAGCCAACTTGACAGCAACACTTAGTGACTTGAATTGAAGAATAATTGACAGTGCAAAGTACCTACAGAAGATATCAAAGGACAAATAAGGTTAACAAATCAGTCAAAGGTATGTGTTACTTTAATTTTACAATGAGTATGGATGTATTGCATATATGAACTAAGAGGACATAATACTGCCGAAATAAAATGAAATCATTGCAAATCGTGGGCGATGGTCGCTTGTTAAAATAATCATAATCCACCATTTGAACTCCTGGCTTGTCCCCATTCCAAATCTATCAAAGTAATTTCCGAGTCATTATTTTGAATGTGCTCCAGTTGTTAACTCATTTCCGTAGCCTTCATTATAATTCACTTGTTCTCTCATTTCTCCGAATTCACCTAGCCTCTCCTCCGCCACTGAACAAAACCCTACCAACAACATTTTTTTCTCTATCAAGTAAACAATCCTTGAGACAAAGCATCTTTCATAATGGGTGTTATTGTCTGAATATAACCAATAGGAAATAAGTTCTTGGAAGGATATCCTCAAACTAGGGAGTTGTTGCAAAAAGTACAGTGGTTACAATTCATAGAGAAATTTGATGGTTTCCACAAGGAGGCAATGAGAACTTTTGCACGTTAACAGAGTCTCTGATTGCAGAAGCTACCGAATTACCCAGAAGTGGAGAAAAATGGTTCAAAAACAGAGGAATCAATGGGGAAGATTGGAAAGTATTCTTGAAAAATCCAAACATGGGCGCCACCATCTTCAGAAAAGGTATTCCTAATACAACCCTTAAGAGTAAATGGAGGAATTTTCTACTTGTACTTCAATTTTTTTTTACTTGTGAAGGTTGGTTTGGATACATGTTTTTCTACCACATTAGGATAATGAATTTTCTTGAGGAACATCAAATGAATCTTCCATATATCCTCTTGCATAGTCTTAAGAAAATGTCCATGAATGTTCAAAAGAAAATTCAATTCATAGACAATACCATGTACCATCATGGATTGATAAAGATCTTGATTGAGTTTCACCTTCAGAGTATAGGTGATAACTGGGAAAATTTTCTAGTAAGGAATCATTTTGAAGAAAGAACTCCTAAACAACCCAACGGTAGTAGAACCCTCAGGGGAAGGAAGAGAAAAATGGAAACAATAAAAGAACAAGAACCCCAGTCTCAATAGGAATTATTAGAGGATGAACTACCTGTTAGGTTCCTATACCAATAGGAGTCATAATTTTGAACGTCTAAGATTAAGCCTTGTAATATTGTACATACCTTTTCTTCCTGCAAATGTTTTCGATATTAAAAAATTAAAAAATGTAAAGAGGGTATGTCCTAAAAGAATAAACAAAGGACAAAAAGAATAAGAAAAGGTCAAGAAAAAAGAAAAAAAAAATGAAAATATGTGAACCCCAAAAGACAAAAAGAGACCATGAAAGTGAGCAAGTTAAAATTCCACTACTATTTACTTTTTGCATAATAAATGATTGTGTGCCACAATATAGGACACTCAAAATGTTCAAACTTGGCTATTTCATGTTTTGAATTTTATGTTTATAGTTAGAGAATAAAATTTGACCAAACAGTGTAATCTTGACAGATCATTAGATAGGTAGAGTGAATAAAAGGAGTTCATCAGTTTAATTTGAGCCCTTGGATGATATAAGGTTAGTAATAGATAGTTTATTTTGTAAAGAAAAGAAAAGGATTTATAAGGGTTTGCTCCTAAATGCACCCTAATAAAGTGAAGAAAAAATTGGTAGGATGAGTAAATGGGTAAGTAGTAGAAAGGTTGCAGAAATATCATGTGATTATACAAAAGCACTTATGTCATTGTCTCAAATTCAATTTTCAAATATGCATAAGTAGTAAACAAAGCAAAAACAATGGTTCACAATATGGTTTATTTAACACCCCCTCATTCATTTCACCCATTTACTTCACTAACTGCCCATAAATAAGTTCTAGTACTTAAAATCTACAAGTCAAAAAGGCTCAGAGCATTTCTTTGACTTTTGGAGGGACCAGACCCTCAGCTTAATGACTTAGCGGGGACAAGTACAAGAACCCCCTTCATAAAAACACATTCCCCCTTCATTTCCCCTCATTTCCCTAATAAAATCACACTTTCCTATGGTTGACATCATTTACCTAGGAGAAGTGGGAACCCCCTTGTAAAACCCTTTCACACAAAACCGACCAAAAGTTTTTATCCTAAGTATAAATCTAAATGCACAATAACATATACTTTATCCCTTTCTTACTTAGGAAAACCCACTCCACCATCATTTTCATATTAATTAACTAACTCTATTACATAAATCCATTATAACCCTTTTCCCGTAAATAATTAAAACCCTATATAGAATATCCCAACCCCTCAGTTTTAATAAAAACTAATATAAACTACCCCTTATCCTGATATAATTTCACTTAATTCACCTAATCCCAGTAAAATTTAAGTTAATCCTGTGTCGGCCACACCCGACTCCCTAATCCCTCATTAAAGCCCGACCCAATCACTTAACCCTTGATTAGTCCCTAAACTAATCCCGAACCACCATAACCAAATCCCTGGGGCACCCATCAACCCCCGTCATTTTCCCCCATGTAGCTTCACCTGTCGACTATCGTTGATCATCCCTCCCCCTGATCCAATGACACAAAATCATATCGACTACGCCAGATGGCTGAACAATAACCACCAGATAAAGTGGTTTTCCTGCCAACCCCTGATGCTATGTGTTAGATGATGTATGGCAACGGGTGACCCCTCTGAAATACCACCTACACCACAAAAGTGGTGCAATGGCCCTTCAAAACTGCTTCCCCCACTTAACCGAAAAACCGTCACTATTCATCCAAAAGTGAACCCACCAAAAATTAACCGTTTTTCTATAAAAGACCACGAAGCCCTCTTTTTCCTTTTTTCGCCCATTCTCTGTGTAAATTCTAAAAACCATTGCAACTATCGCAAACACCGAATTTATCCATAGACTTCCAATTCCGCCCCAAAATACATTGTAGACAGCGAGCCAACCTTTTCAGACCATACCAGGGCTACGCCAACCGCTGTAGCTACCTTGAACCAACAATTGCAGAGACAAATCACCCAATTCTAGGTATTTCACCATGAAATACCTCTTACCCCTGCGGAATCTTAAAACCTATGGCCTGTGTAGTATTTTAAATTAAGAAATTGAGTAAAAGTATTGTTAGTTAAAGAAATTACTTGCCTATTGAAAAATACCAAAACCGTGGATAAAAACCCCTCAGAACATAATTCAAATCCACAAGAACTAAATTATGGTTGCCCCTATCGCCATGGAAGTTAGACCCATTACTACTCCACACCTAGACCTAGACCACCTTCCCCTGGCCGACAAGGATTTCCAAATCAAAGATACCACTGCCATAGAGCTTCTGCTCAAAATTCTTTGCCTGAGCAGAGACAACTACTTGAACCACATAGATGATATTAGCCTCTGGGAGTCCAATTTACCCAAGTACTTGTTCCCCCAAGTTCATATATTTCTAGAAGTTGTTCATATGTGCTATGCATGCTATGTTCCCAGCCATAGAACCATCATGTCTGATGACCCAAAGGTCATATTCACTATCACAACCGAGTCCATTAATGAAATGTTGTAGTTCCAACCAAGGCTAAACCTAACCCCACTCTCAAATGGAGACCTGTTGGGCCAGTATCCCAAACTGAGCACCTTAAGATTGGCCCAATTGTTCCAAACCTTCATTAGAGAGGAGAAACACATCCCTAATGATCCCCCTCCATACGTAGCAATTATTTTCTCTAAATGGGGGCAGAACATTGTAACCATGATATCCTGTGTTTTGGGTTACTCTACCAGTGAATACATTGATGAACTTATTCTTGCCTTCATGTCCATTTATACCCCAGGGCAACCTCCTGCAATCATATATGACTTTGCTAGCTTTATAGCTGATAGAATGCATGAGAAGTTCACAAGAATGGGCAATGAGAGGGTGTTCAAATACTCTTTTGTATTGTACCATCTATTTTTGTACTATCAGTCTGATAAGTTTCCTTTCACTCTCCAGAAGCTTGACACCATGGGCTAGCCCAGATCTGTCATTTTTTGGACCCACTTTTTCATGGGTTTGGATCACCATATACATACTCGGACTTCATAGATTCTTTTGTGTATCCAATCATGACTATGCTCACTGGAAATCCTCCACCTAGGATAAGTCTAGAGATAAAAAGAGTCCTCTAGCTTTCCAAGCAAACCAAAATGGATGATTGGTGCCTTTACCAAAACCACATAGAAATCACAATATATGGTTGCCAGCTTGCACCATATAAGTTGCCAAGATACCTCCCTATGAGGTTGTTTTCCTTAGAATATTACAGAAATATTATCAATGCAGATGAAGTCAACTTTGTCAATGCCAAGAAGAAGGCCTATTTCAAAATCAAGGACCAATTAGGTCCCTTCATATGTAATTCCAGAGAGGCAGAGAAAGTGGTAGACCTAATCCTACAAAGAATGAAATTTCAAAGAAGGTTTGTATGCAGATATGACCCTTTATAATTCATTACAAAGAAAAGGTAAAAGGTCAAGCTAGGACCTTTCATACACCAACCTATACTAGAAATAGAGGCATATGCAAATCAAACAGAATGGGTGGAAAATACTTTAGTAGATAGAGACAACACGAGGGTAGATGTAGAAAATGCTTTGATTGATTTGGGAAAAAAGCTTGATGAAAGCACTTTCTTGTAGTACCAGAAGAACAAGAAAGAGACATGAGCACCCCTCCAGTCATATAGACTCCTCAAAATGAGGAGAAGATTCCAAAAAGAGACAAGAGAGAGCTTCCACTTTAGGAATGGGCACCTCTGATCTACAACATGAAACAAATCACAACAAGAGGCAAAGGCTCAATCCAGACTCTGAACAGGAATACACAGAAGGATCAACACAATTTACCAACATAGAGGTAGAAAGAAGTAGACCCATTACTCCATCTAAAGACATACAAGAGCCTTCCAAATCACAGACTCAGATGTTGGAAAGACAACTTAGTGGAAGTGTCATCCTTCAGTAGGCTTGCTGATAAAGACCATGACATAAAAGATAGGTACAAGGAAATCAAAGTGAGAAATGAGAGGCTTAAGGCCCAAACATATGCTTAGCACCTAAAGCTAACTCCCACAAATCAAACAAGACTAATGTCAGCCTTTGAGATTAAAGAGGGAAAGCTGCAGATGTCTTTCATCAAACCTACGACATAGTAGCCAAAGACAACATCTGATTTCAAAAGGGATGGCTTTGAAGTGTTGGTAAGGGATATTCATCCCATAGACCAGATTAAACTACATAAATAGGCTGGAGAGATGATATACTCTACCCTAACAGGTAAAGCCATAGCTACTAAATTTTGGCACAATTTGAGTTAGAGAAGGCCTCCTCACAGGCGAAGGATATCAGGATCAAGTCCTTAGAGGACTTAGTGATTGAATTGGGACACGATCCCAAGGATATTAAAGCTACAAAGCAGCGTATAAAGAAGAAAAACGATGATATTGCTGCGCTTAAGAGGCAATTAAAAATACCCCAACTGCAACATCCTCAAACTCTAGAAGTCTTAGAGATCCAAACCAGACATGAGGAGTTGATGGACTTGGTCCTAAAGCTTAATGATCAATTAGAGGAGATAGAAAAGGATTTAGATGCTTTAATTCAATTGAAGCAAGGTGACTTAGCCACAACTTCTAAAGGTGTCATCCCTATAGTATCTACAATAGTCCCTTCTACACTGGCAGCTTCACTGGCACCAACAACTCCACCTACCACAACTTTGCTAGTTACCACAGAATTTACAACAACAGGTGCATCAGGTGAGAAAGCAACAAAATTAGTTAAATCCATGCAAGAGGTGTCTATCCAAGCTATAGAAATGAACAAACTAAGAGAAAAGGTGGCAAGTTTGGAAACTGAATACAAACTTGCCCAACTTAAGCAAAAGGAAGAGGCACAAAAGGCCCAAAGAATGAGTGAAAGAATCAAAGTCTTAGAGAAAGATTTAACACTCGAGAAACCCCATGGGAAAACCAAGGAAATGTTGTGGGCCAATATCATTGACTCTGTCAGTGATATTTGGCCATCAATTCAAGTTATTTTTGAACAAACAGAATTAATAAAGATAGCTACAGAAGCTATCCAAAAAGTAAAGGAGGAGTTGGGAGATAAGCCTGAGGACACCAATAGACTCATCCACTTCCTCAATAGGAAGAATAGGTATGAGCTACATGAACTCAATATAGAAGACAGGACTGAAACCATCTTGGAAATAAGGAAGATCCTTTCCAAGAGAAACCTAATTCTAAACTTAGAATAAAAGTGCCATAACATGCAGGTAGCCATTGATAGGTTCATGGCTAAATTCTAGATTTTGAGGGAGAAACGATTGCCTAGTCCATTAGTTATTAATGATAAGCTCATGACAGAGTTGGACTATGGTAATAGACTCAGATAGTTAGCTAAGGAGCAAGCTAGCACTTCATCCATAAAAGCACTACCAATAGGCAAAGTTTTGTACAACACATTTGAGAACTTGCTTTTTCTTGAGCATGAGATAAAACACTTATTCCTCACCAAGCCCAATTTTTCCAAGTATAATGAAGATGATGAGATCTATAGGAGGATGATGAATGTAAAATTACCTGATGCAGAATGGTGGGAGACAATGAATGATTTGTTGTGATAAAATTACAACAAAAAGTTACTGCACAGTAAAAATGAGAGCATCCAGGTAAACGGATGAAAACAGGGCAACATAGTCAAAGAGTATCAGGGTCAAAGAGTATCAGGTGAAAGATAAAAGTTGAAGAAGATTCCATCGTGAAAGACCACAGCTGTAAGCCAGCATAAATGGCTACAAATTCAACCATAAAATCCAATAGTACCAAATAAAAAGGGACAACCTGAAATAGTTCAATAGTTGTCTCTATCTTCTTGCAAGAAGATATTTGTATTTCCTAAATTAAATCTCAAGTTAGTTTGAGATATTTTGTAATAATGTTTTGTATAAATACTTCATAAATCGAAGTATGTAGTGTGGATTCTTAGAAATTTCTATAGACTTTCTTGATCAAAGACTGTAAGCTATTGTATCATTGTTTGGACCAACAAATTGGATTAATGAATAAAGCTAAGACATTTGATAGGATTCATGTGTAGTACGAGGTACATACAAGTATTTTCTCTTGTGTTGTTATCTTTCTTTAAAAAAATTTCGATAATATTTAATGTATCTGAAATCTAAATGCTATAATATGGAATGATATCTCAAAATTTGCTTCATTGCACTCTGTTTTAACTATTATGCGTTTTTATGTTTTCTGCTAATTATCTAAGTTAAGGAATTATTCATTACTCCTTAGTTTAGGTAGTTTCCCTCTAATCTATAGTAAAGTATTCTTAATTTCTCTTTGCTCATGATTATCCTCTGTTCCTCATTTTAATCCTGGTTTAAGAATTCTTAATTTCTCTCTCACCTTGGTTAAGATCATTTCACCCATTCAGCCCAAAGACCTGCACTTTACTCTGCTCGCTTGCCCTTTGAACACTCCCTTTAATAAATTAATTCCAGTTCTGATGCCCTTCTTTGACTCCATAGCCCAATAGTCCAGAGACATCATTCTATCCATATGTTTTAAGGATTCCACCATCTAACCTTCAATACAAATCAAAACCCCCCGAACTTTAAGAACTAGCCTAAAATCTCAGCAAACAAAGCTAAATCATATAGAGAGAGCCCTCTCTGAGTCATACGTTGGCTAGAGCCTATACTTAAAATATTGGTTTGTGGTTACCTCGATCTTTTACTTCTTTTGATAACTTCTAGGGAAAATTTTTGAGTGATAACATAGTGGTGATCATACTGGGGACTCAATCCCTCAGTCCTAATAAAGCTTTAAGAAATTTTTAAATTTGTATTTTGAACCTCTTAAGTAATTTATTAGAAGTTATTTTTAAAAATCTCACAAAAAGAAAACAATTAGAAAATTTTTGAAATTCTGGCTTCAAGGAGAACTCATTATACTAGGGCTAACCCAGATCCAAACCCTACCCCAGTAGTTGATAATCCCAACCCGTTTTCAAGAAAATCCAAAGAAGAAGAAAGTTCAACTAGTCACACACCCTTAGTTAAAGCTAATTCATGTCCTCATGAGTGGTTGTTTTTAGAGGATCTTCCCTTTAAGGAGCAATTTGATTTGTCATTATTTAAAGAAAAGTCTGAAAGTGAAATATACGATATTGTTCTAGACCCTAATTTCATTACAGACCTTGAAGTCCAAAAGGCCAACCAGTCAATTGATGAATATATTCTGAATTCTCCACAATAATCCCTTAGTACTGCTAAAATCCCTAAGATTTTTGAACAATTGTCCACTACTCTTAGTTCACCATTGTTCCCTTCAACTTCTGAAGTCCATTCTCCATCGCCATTTATACCTTCACTCCCTCACCAACCTAGTGTTGCTCATTCATCACCTACTAGTTCTGGTTCATCCTCCACTACTGTATCATCTCCAAGTACCTCAACCCCACATATTACCCACTCCCAACTTATAGCCATGGCTAATAGATATTCTCCTCTTGTTTTACCTGCCCCAGTCGGTGCTATGCCAATAGAATACCAAAGAAAAATTGTTCAATTTGATGGCATAAGACCCTACACTGCACAACACCATGTCAATAAGATGACAGATTACTTTGAACTACATGAAATTGATATTGGTGATGTTCAAATGAGACTATTTGCTAGCTGGCGATCTTAGGAAATGGTTTAGAGGGTTACCTACTAATAGTATTGATAATTTAGATATGTTTTATCAAAAAAATTTAAATATATGGGAAAAGAAAAAGAACTCCTTACAGATCCTTTCAGAGTATGAGATTATTAGAAGGGGACCCAGTGAAACTGTACAAGATTACTACACTAGATTCAATAATATATACAATGCAATTCTAGTTAACCTTAGACCCCCACCTGATTTAGCATTAATAAAGTTTCCTGATGGTTTTGACACGGACATGGCATACCAACTCAGTGAAAGAAACCCCCCAACCTTAGAGGAAATGCAAAGTGTAGCAGTTAATGTAGAAGCTAATTTGTTAGCTAAAAGAGCTAGAGTTAGGAATGAAAGGAGAAGAACTTAAAAAGATGAAGCTTCACCATCTAACCTCAAAATAGATGGTTTAGTCAAAAGTATGGAGAAACTAATGGACATGATAGACAATATGGAGAGGAAACCTCAATGGGATAACCAACGGGCACCTCCAGTTAGAAACCCAAATTTTAGAAAAAAACCAAAACCAAAACACTGGAAACAATGTACCTGATTAGAATATTAGGCCTCCTTTTCAAGAAAATTATGTAGAAACATCCCAGTCAGAAGATCCAAAACAAGATACACATATTAACCTGATGGGATTAGATGATGCAGATATTGTTTTTCTAACCCCAGATGAGTAGGAATTGCATATGCTGCAGCAATTGCAAATCCAATCCGGAGAGTCATTTGATTATAAACAAGAATATGATTCTACCATCTTTGAAGTGCATAAAAAATATAACCTAAGGAGTAAAAATAACTTTGATATACTCGACCAAACCAAGAAAACAATGCCAAATCAACCCAAGAAAATCAAAGAAGCCCCGGTTTCTAAAATCCTCCAGATTCTCCCTAGACAGATCCAGAATCCTCTTGGCCCCACCATTGTAGATATAACCCCCAATCAACTTTTTGATGATCATCCATCCACTTCAATTCCCCCTAAAGAACTAATGGACAAACCTCAAAACACCAGATTTAAACAAGGTCTAGAAATTGAGGGTAAGAAATCCTTTGAAGACATTAAACTGGCCTTAACTAAAACACCAGCATTAATCAGTCCAAAATTTGACAGAGATTTCATTTTTTTTTCCTTTGCTTTTGCGCACACAATTGATGTAGTCCTACTGTAGAAAAATGACCAGGGCTATGAACAACCTATTTCTTTCTTTAGCAAAGCCCTGAGAGATGCCCCTTTGAAATATAACATAATGGAAAAACAAGCCTTTACTTTGGTTAAAGCCATCAAGGATTTTAGGGTATACATCTTATATTCTCACTTAGTGGCCTACATTCCTAATTCTATAGTCAAAGACATCCTAACTCAGGAAGGTCCAAATGGAAAGAGGGGAAACTGGATTGCTACTATTCTAGAATATGATATAGAAATCAAACCAACTAAGTTAATCAAGGGCGAAGGTTTAGCCAAGCTCATGGCTCAATCAAACTGTCAGGCCTTGGATATAAACTTTATTGTAGCAATAGATGATGAGGAGGAGATGGTGACTCCACTAATGAGCCAGACCTTTATTGAATCACCATGGTATGCTGATGTTATTTACATTTTACTGAATTTACAAGCTCCTCTTGAATTTTCTAGGACCAAAAGTAGGATGAAATCCTTAAAATTTTGTATATTAGACAATGCTTTGTTTTGGAGAGATCATGAAGGCATTCTTCTCAATTTATTATTAAAAGATGAAGATGACAAGGTGTTGCAAGAATTTCATGTAGGGGATTGTGGAGGACACCTTTATTGGAAAATCACTGTAGATAAAATTCTTAGAGCTGGTTTCTACTGCCCTGATTTGTTTTCTGATGTTAAGAAATATGTGACCTCTTGTCACAAATGTCAAATTTTTGAGGGAAAGATTTTTTTTTTTACCTTTAACCCTCAAGCCAATCTCTGCTGAAATACCTTTTCAACAATGGAGTTTAGAGTTCATTCGTGAAATTCACCCACCCTCCTCTTCCCAACACAAATGGATCCTCACAGCCACATACTACTTCACAAAATGGATAGAGGCCATACCTTCAAGGCAAGCCACTGACGTTGTTATCATAACCTTCCTTAAAACCAATATTCTATCAAGATTTGGATGTCCAACTAAGCTCATTACTGATAATGCAACAACCTTTAAATCCGAAAGAATGATAGATTTCTGCAAAAAGTATCATATAACCCTGGGCCATTCTACAACCTATTATCCTCAAGGAAATGGGCTGGCATAATCCTCAAACAAAAGCCTGGTAAACATCATCAAAAAGTTGTTAGAGGACAATAAGAAAACATGGAATAAAAAGCTAGTCAATGCCTTATGGGCAGACAGACTAACCACTAAGAAATCAATTGGTACTTCTCCCTATCAACTAGTTTATGGGATGGAAGTTGTTTTTACATCTTCCTTGGGAACACCAGTGATGAAGTTGCTGCAAGAAATGCAGGTTGAACCAAATAGTATCCAGAGAAGAATCAACTAAACAATTCATCTTCAACAAACAAGGGAAGAAGTCTATATCAGGTCTCAAGTTGTGCAGGAAAGGATTAAAGAGATTTTTGATAACAGAACCAAGGGTGAGGATTTCTACTTTGGTGACAAAGTACTCAAGTGGGATTCAAAAAGGAAAGACAAAGGTAAACATGGGAAATTTGATTTCTTATGGAAAGGCCTATATGTCATTTATGCTTTCAGAGGTAATAATGCTTTCTTCCTAAGAGAAATGGATGGTACAGAAGCAGAAGGTGGGCCAGTGAATGGTCGAATGCTGAAACACTATTTTGAACTTGGTTACTAATTTTCATTTTGCATTAGATCATATTTTATTTTCAAAAGTCTAGATTGGATTGGATGGTGATTTTTTGAAGTTGAAGCCCAAAGAGAAGGTTCTAAGCTTTGAAAGATTCACTGTCATAAGTATTAATAATGCATAAGCATAGAGGAAAATTTTGCAAGGTAACATCAACAACAATTCAAAGGCCACTGATCTACAAATTTCTTGACATTTCACTAGAAAATGACATCCCCAAGTGGAGCCATTGTTAGGTTCCTATACCAATAGGAGTCATAATTTTGAACGTCTAAGATTAAGCCTTGTAATATTGTACATACCTTTTCTTCCTGCAAATGTTTTCGATATTAAAAAATTAAAAAATGTAAAGAGGGTATGTCCTAAAAGAATAAACAAAGGACAAAAAGCATAAGAAAAGGTCAAGAAAAAAGAAAAAAAAATGAAAATATGTGAACCCCAAAAGACAAAAAGAGACCATGAAAGTGAGCAAGTTAAAATTCCACTACTATTTACTTTTTGCATAATAAATGATTGTGTGCAGCTTGTTACTCATGCCACAATCCAGGACACTCAAAATGTTCAAACTTGGCTATTTCAAGTTTTTAATTTTATGTTTATAGTTAGAGAATAAAATCTTACCAAACAGTGTAATCTTGACAGATTATTAGATAGGTAGAGTGAATAAAAGGAGCTCATTAGTTTAATCTGAGCCCTTGGATGATATAAGGTTAGAATTAGATAGTTTATTTTGTAAAGAAAAGAAAAGGATTTATAAGGGTTTGCTAGCCTAAATGCACCCTAATAAAGTGAAGAAAAAATGGTAGGATGAGTAAATGGGTAAGTAGTAGAAAGGTTGCAGAAATATCATGTGATTATACAAAAGCACTTATGTCATTGTCTCAAATGCAATTTTCAAATATTCATAAGTAGTAAACGAAGCAAAAACAATGGTTCACAATATGGTTTATTTAACACCCCCTCTTTCATTTCACCCATTTACTTCACTAACTTCCCATAAATATGTTCTAGTACTTAAAACCTACAAGTCAAAAAGGATTAGAGCATTTCTCTAACTTTTGGATGGACCGGACCCTCGGCTTAATGACTTAGGGGGGGAAAGTACTAGAACCCCCTTCATAAAAACACATTTCCCCTAATTTCCCTAATAAATTCACACTTTCCTATGGTTGATATCATTTACCTAGGAAAAGGGGGAACCCCCTTGTAAAACCCTTTCACACAAAACCCACCAAAAGTTTTTATCCTAAGTATAAATCTAAACGCGCAATCGCATATACTTTATCCCTTCCTTTCTTAGGAAAACCCACTCCCCCATCATTTTCATATTAATTAACTAATTCTTTTATATAAATCCATTATAACCCTTTTCCCGTAAATACTTAAAACCCTATATAGAATATCCCAACCCCTTAGTTTTAATAAAAACTAATAAAAACTTCCCCTTATCCTGTTATAATTTCACTTAATTTACCTAATCCCAGTAAAATTTAAGTTAATCCCGCGTCAGCCTCACCCGACTCCCTAATCCCTCATTAAAGCCCGGCCCGATCACTTAACCCTAGATTAGTCACTAAACTAATCCCAATCCACCATAACTAAATCCCTAGGGTCCCCATCAACCCTTATCATTTCCCCCATGCAGTTTCACCTCTTGACTACCGTTGATCATCCCTCCCCCTCATCCAATGACATACAATCATATCGGTTGCGCCCGATGGATGAAAAATAACCACTTAACAAAATGATTTTCCTCGCGACCCCCGATGCTATGTGTTAGATGATGTATGGCATCGGGTGACCCCTCCCAAATACTGCCTGCACCACAAAAGAGGTGTGATGGCCCTTCAAAACCGCTTCCCCCACTTAACCGAAAAATCGCCACTATTCATCCAAAAGTGAACCTACCAAAAGTAACCGTCTTTTTCCATAAAAGACCATGAAGCCCTCTTTTTCCCTTTTTTTGCGCATTCTCTTTGTAAATTCTAAAAACCATTTCCAACCATTGCAAACACCGAATTTATCCACAGACTTCCAATTCCACCCCAGAAGACGTTGCAAATAGCCAGCTAACCTTTTCCGACCATACGAGGACTACGCCAACTGCTGCGGCTACCGTGAACCAACAATTTCAGAGCCAAATCGCCCAATTCCAGGTATTTCACCACGAAATACCTCTTACCCCTGTGAAATCTTAAAACCTATGGCTTCTGTAGTATTTTAAATTAAAAAATTGAGTAAAAATACTATCAATTAAAGAAATTGCTTGCCTAAACCCTTTGAAAAATCCCAAAACCATGGATAAAAACCCCTTAAAACATAATTCAAATCCACAAGAACTGAATTATGGTTGCCCCTGTCGCCATGGATGTTAGACCCATTATTACTCCACACCTAGACCTGGACCACCTTCCCCTGGCTGACAGGGATTTCCAAATCAAAGATACCATTGCCGTAGAGCTTCTACTCAAAATTCATTGCCTGAGCAGAGATAACTACTTGAACCACACAGATGATATTGGCCTCTGGGAGTCCAGTTTACCCAAGTACCTATTCCCCCAAGTTCATATCTTTCCAGAAGTTGTTCATATGTGCTATGCATGCTACGTCCCCAGCCACAGAGCCATCATGTCTTGTGACCAAAAGGTCCTATTCACTATCACAGTCGTGTCCAAAAATAAAATGTTGTAGTTTCAACCAGGGCCAAACCTAACCCCACTCTCAATTGGATACTTGTTGGACTAGTATCCCAAATTGAGCACCTCAAGATTATCCCAATTGTTCGAAACCTTCATTAGAGAGGAGAAACACATCCCTAATGATCCCCCTCCATATGTAGCAACTATTTTCTCTAAATGGGGGTAGAACATTGTAACCATGATATCCTGTGTTTTGGGTTACTCTACGAGTGAATACATTCATGAACTTATTCTTGCATTCATGTCCATTTATACCCTAGGGAAACCCCCTGCAATCATATATGACTTTGCTAGTTTTATAGCTGATAGAATGCATGAGCAGTTCACAAGAATGGGCAACGAGAGGGTGTTCAAATACTCTTTTGTATTGTACCATCTATTTTTGTACTATCAGTTTGATAAGTTCCCTTTCACTCTCCAGAATTTTGACATGAGGTGCCAACCCAGATCTATCATTTTTTGGACCCCTCTTTTTCATGAGTTTGGGTCACCATATACATACTCAAACTTCATAGATTATTTTTTGTATCCAATCGTGACTATGCTCATTGGAAATCCTCCACTTAGGATAATTCCAAAGATAAAAAGAGTCCTCCAGCATTCCAAGCAAACCAAGTGGGTGATTGGTACCTTTACCAAAACCACATAGAAATCAGAATATATGGCTGCTTGCTTACACCATATAAGTTGCCAAGATACCTCCCTATGAGATTGTTTGCCTTAGAATATTACAGACAGATTATCAATGCAGATGAAGTCAACTTTGTCAATGCCAAGAAGAAGGCCTATTTCAAAATCAAGGACCAATTAGGTCCCTTCATATGCAATTCCAGAGAGGTAGGGAAAGAGGCAGACCTAATCCTGCAAAGAATGAAATTCCAAAGGAATTTTTTATGGAGATATGACCCCTTAGAATTCATTACCAAGAAAAGGCAAAAGGTCAAGCTAGGACCTTTCATCCACCACCCTATACCAGAAATAGAGGCATATGCAAATCAAACAGAATGGGTGGAAAATACTTTAGTAGATAGAGACAACACAAGGGTAGATGTAGAAAATGCTCTGATTTATTTGGAAAGGTAGCTTGATGAGAGCACTTTCCTGCAGGTACCAGAAGAATAAGAAATAGTCATGAGCACCCCTCCAGTCATGCAGACTCCTTAGAATGAGGAGAAGATTCCAAAAAGAGTCAGAGAGGGAGCTTCCACTTTAGGAATGGGCACCTCTGATCTACAACAAGAAACAAATCACAGCAAGAGGCAAAGGCTCAATCCAGCCTCTGAACTTGAATACACAGAAGGATCAACACATGTTACCAACATAGAGGTAGAAAGAAGTAGGTCCACTACTCCATCTAAATACATGCAAGAGCCTTCCACATCACAGGATCAGATGTTGGAAAGGAAGCTTAGTGTAGAAGTCTCATCCTTTAATAGGCCTGCTGATAAATACCATGACATAAAAGACAGGTACAAGGAAATCAAAGTGAGAAATGAGAGGCTAAAGGCCCAAACATATGCTCAGTACCTAAAGCTAACTCCTACAAATCAAACAAGACTAATGTCAACCTTTGAAATTAAAGAGGGAAAGTTGTAGATGTATTTCATCAAACCTACAGCACAACAGCCCAAGACAACATCAGATTTCAAAAGGGTTGACTTTGACGTGTTGGCAAGGGATATTCATCCCATAGACCAGATTGAACTGCATAAACATGCTAGAGAGATGATATACTCCACCCTAACAGGTAAAGCCATAACTGCTCATCAGCTACAAAACTCTTTGAACAACATTTCAGCACAGTTTCAGTTAGAGAAGGCCTCCTCATAGGCCAAGGATGCCAGGATCAAGTCCTTAGAGGACTTAGTGATTGAATTGGGAAATGATCCCAAGGATATTAAAGCTACAAAGAAGATTATAAAGAAGAAAAACGATGATATTGCTGCACTTAAGAGGCAATGAAAAATATCCTAGCTGCAACATCCTCAAACTATAGAAGTCTTAGAGAGCCAAACCAGACATGAGGAGTTGATGGGCTTGGTCCTAAAGCTTAATGATCAATTAAAGGAGACATAAAAGGAGTTAGACACTTTAATTCAACTGAAGCAAGGTGACTTAGCCACAACTTCTAAAGATGACATCCCTACATTATCTACAACAATCCCTTCTACATTGGCAGCTTCACTGGGACCAACAGCTCCACTTGCCACAACTTTGCTAGTTACCACAGAATCTACAACAACAGGTGCATCAGGTGAGAAAGCAGTAGAATTAGTTAAAGCCATGGAAGAGATGTCTATCTAGGCTACAAAAATGAACAAGCTAAGAGAAAAGGTGGCAAGTTTGGAAACTGACTAGAAACTTGCCCAACTTAAGCAAAAGGAAGAGGCACAAAAGGCCCAAAGAATGAGTGAAATAATCAAAGTCTTAGAGAAAGATTTAACAATAGAGAAACCCCTTGGGCAAACCAAGGAAATGTTGTGGGCTAATATCATTGACTCTGTTAATGATATTTGACCATCAATTCAAGTTATTTTTGAACAAACAGAATTAATAAAGATAGCTACAAAAGCTATCCAGAAAGTAAAGGAGGAGTTGGGAGATAAGCCTGAGGACGCCAATAGACTCATCCACTTCCTCTATAGCAAGAATAGGTATGAGCTCCATGAACTCAATATAGAAGACAAGACTAAAACCATCTTGGAAATAAGGAAGGTTTTCCAAAAGAAACCTAATGCTGAACTTAGAAGAAAAGTGTCATAACATGTAGGTAGCCATTTATAGGTTCATGGCTAAATTCCATATTTTGAGGGAGAAAGGATTTCCTAGTCCATTAGTTATTAATGATAAACTCATGACAAAATTGTACTATGGTAATAGACTCAGATAGTTGGCTAAGGAGCAAGCTAGCACTTCATCCATCAAAGCACTGCCAACAGGTAAAGTTTTGCATAACGCATTTGAGAACTTGTTTTTTCTTAAGCATGAGATAAAACACTTATTTCTCACCAAATCCAATTTTTCCAAGTATACTGAAGTTGATGAGATCTATAGGAGGATGATGAATGTAAAAGTACTTGATGCAGAATGGTGGGACACAGTGACTGATTTACTGTGATAAATCTATAGCAAAAAGTTACCGCACAGTAAAAATGAAAGTAGCCAAGTAAACAGATGAAAACAAGGCAGCATAGTCAAAGAGTATCAGGTGAAAGATAAAAGTTGAAGAAGATTCCATCATGAAAGACCGCAATTGCAAGCCAGCATAAAGGGCTACAAATTCAACCATAAAAGCCAGCAGTACCACATAAAAAGGGACAACATGAAACAATTCAATTACTGTATCTATCTTCTTGCAAGAAGATATTTGTATATCCTGAATTAAATCTCAAGTTAGTTTGAGATATTTTCTAATAAATTTTTGTATAAATACTTCATAAATCGAAGTATCTTGTGTGGATTCTTAGACATTTCTATAGACTTTCTTGATCAAAGACTGTAAGCTATTGTATCATTGTTTGAACCAACAAGCTGGATTAATGAATAAAGTCAAGACCTTTCACAGGATTCATATGTAGTATGAAGTACAGACAAATATTTTATCTTGTGTCGTTATCTTTATTTAAAAGTTTTTCCATAATCTTTAATGTATCTGAAATCTGAATGCTATAATATGGAATGATATCTCAAAATTTTCTTTATTGCACTCTGTTTTAACTATTATGCATTTTTATGTTTTCTGCTAATTATCTAAGTTAAGGAATTCTTGATTGCTCCTTAGTTTAGGTAGTTTCCCTCTAATCTATAGTAAAGGATTCTTAATTGCCATTTACTCATGATTATCCATTGTTCCTCATTTTAATCTTGGTTTGAGAATTCTTAAATGCTCTCTCACCCTAGTTAAGATCATTTCACCCATTCAGCCCAAAGACTTGCTTTTTACTCTGGTAACTTTTCCTTTCAACACTCCCTTTAATGAATTAATTTCAGTTCTACTGTGCTTCTTTGACTTCATAGCCCAATAGTCCAAAGACATCGTTCTATCCATCTATTTTAAGGATTCCACCATCCAACCTTCAATACAAATCAAAACCCCCCAAACTTTAAGAACTAGGCTAAAATCTTAGCAAACAAAGCTAAATCATATAGAACGAGCCCTCTCTGAGTCATAGGTTGGCTAGAGCCTATACTTAAAAGATTGGTTTGTGGTAACCTCGGTCTTTTCCTTCTTCTAATAACTTTTAGGGAAAAATTCTCAGTGATAACACTACCCATAGTAGATATTTTGCAGAAAATGAAAAAGGGAATCTTGGAAGAAAGAAAGATGGCAAAGGAACAAATGATTTATCCCAAACCAATATCATTCCTCAGAAAGAGAATCCAAAAGTTAAAAAGAGGAAAACTCAGGAAATACCGACCTCAGGTCTAAGATGAAGTATCTGATTGAACACTGTGCAACAAGAGGTATCAGGAGCTACAGAGTATATCGATCTTGAGGTGAAGGAGCAGACTGAAGACCTTGTAGACTATCCAAAAGAACCACCAAAACTATCACCAAGGGTGTCATCACCATCCTTCAGTTCACCTCCAAGAAGTCCAGTACACAATTCAGGTGTTGATCATATTCAACAAGAAATTTATGACTACATAGAGTCATTAGAAGGGAAGGAAGCAACAACTAAAGAGTCAATCCAAAGTCTAGGAGAAGGAAGTAATCAGTTCAATGAGCCACAAGAACCTTCAACATATAATGTTTTAAAGAAAGAAATCTTTGAGCTGGAGACATTGAACAGATACCTCAAAAATGAAAATCAGACACTGAAAGCACAGAATGGAATTCAAATTGCAAAGAGTGACAACCTTAATCTTCACTTGAGTTTATGGTGCAAAAAGCACAAGAAGTTGAAGAAAGAAAATAGGGCAATGCAAAGAGAAATCATCAACCTGAAATATAAAATCCTCATAAAGAAACCAAGAATGCTAGTGGCTGCCAGAAAGAATAAGAAAGTGAATCTTGAATGTGATAACCAGAAGGCATAAGAAAATGACAATGATGAATTGTATGAGGACATACAAAACCTCCAACGTGAGGGAATGTAGAGTCCAAGGACTGCTTTACCTTGACACCCTTTTTGCCTATACTTCGTCCTTTTTCCTATTCCTATCACCTAAATAAATGCAATATACATAAGGTTTTGTTAAGGTAAGCACTTACATGTCCTATTTTCATATTTTGTCTATATACCTTATTGTTTTATTAAAGTTTGCATTCAGCTATGGAATTGACCTGATTCTGTAGCTAATCCACAGATCTGTAGCTACGTCCATTGTTGATAGGGTTTGAGTGCACCAGCTCAGCAAGAGAAGATATGGATAGATGAGGAATGATCCCCTCATGGATTCTTTCCTATTCTCTCGAGCCAATCCTTCAAGAAAATTGCATTGTAATATGGTCAATCTCAAAGTCAACCTCAAAATCATATGCTGGAACAAAGTTTGAATTTCACGAAATATTATCAATTTGCTTTTCCAAATAGAAAATTTATGATTAAGCGATATATTTTGGTTTAATAGGGATCATAACGAAGATATGTAGGCTTAAAACTCTCATGCTATTATTTGAAGAAATGTTATCAGAACAATGGCTGCTCTGTGTTTTGGTGCGCGCCGCTGTATGTAAATTTTGAAGAACATCTTGTCAAAATTGTTTGTGATTAATAGACTTTGGTTCATACTTTCCATGCTGCATTGATTAAATATTATTGACTGTCTCGTGGAGGGCCCCTACATCGAGTTCAGGTCTTTGATCCATTACAAATAGATTTCCTTTGATTTCTTAGAGTTAAATTATGGATGCTCTATATATTATGTTTTAAGATGTAGTCTAATGGAATTCACGATTAAACTGTTATCGGCATCAAAAATTTCATTTTCTTTCTACCTAGTATAATTCAGCTATCTCATTTCACATTTTGTTTGTTTTCTAGCTTATCAATTTAGTTCTTGCTTGAGTGAAGGTGCAATAGTTAAGGAGTGATAGTCTTTTTCTCGGCAACTGAATTCAAGCATCATTCATTTCCAATTCGATAGAATAGATCTATTCACATGCTTTCATAGTTAGTCTACTTTGGCTGCAACATAAAATTCAAGATGAAATAAAAAACAATCTAACAGAGTAGTGTTTAGGATCACTGTCCAACCATCCACAAAAATTGATTCAATTGAGGTTAATTTTAGAATAATCAACTAACAAATATTAGGGAAAATACTCTAATATAGACAGTAACACCATCTCCATATTAATTCTAAATTTAGACCTTAACATTAACATAAATATATTAACGACGTAAAATAACTTCTAACACATACAGTGCACTTGTGCTTCATCAGTATACCTACCCTGGTCAACAATTTATGCTGAGAATTTAAGAACATTAAATTGACTAAACAATCATGGAATCAAATAGTGTTGGACAACTATCAAAGATTTTTGAAAGCATGGCCAATGATGAGTCTTACCTTGCACTATTAAGATATCCTATTCCTTGAGATGTTAGCCCCAAAACATGTGAATTCCTCCATCAAATATTAAATTTGGATCTTGAGCCTTCTTTAGTGTGGTTTAGAATGGATTCACATGGAAACCTATGTGACAGACTTATGGTTGAGATACCATAATAAGACAAAATATGGACATGAAAATCAGGGGAAGAAAACATAATGTTGCATATAAAGGATCTCACGGACACAAACCCCCTGTGAAATATAATAACTTTAGATGAATATTTGCAATCAACTGATTGTCAAAGTGAATTGAATCAACCTTTGAAACAACAGTTCATTGGATATATAGACAAATCATGTAAAATAGATAATGTTCCAAAAGAATAAGTAGTTGAAGTTGTAACATATCTAAATTATAGTAGCACCTTCTACCCGAAACATAATCAACTAGTCTGAGGTCGACTAGTGGAACCCAATCAATTGAACAATTGACGAGTTCCAAAAATCAACAAATACAAAACCACTTCTCCTTCTTCCCATCATAGTCTACAAACTAACAACAAAATGGATTTGAATCCCTTTATATGAAGTTAATAAAGACTCCAAACACCACTAGTTCATATGATTTTTTTTTTAGGATGCAACATACATTAATAACAAGACTGAGATAATTGCCTAATTTACTAGAGCTCTTTGCAAACAATCTTTAACTTGGTTTATGAATTTCACAATAAATCAAACTAGAATTAAGTCATAATTAAAACTAGTTTTTTTTATCATTTTTCAAAGCATAATATGTCAAGAATCTTGCTACCTATCAATTGAAAAGAATCAAACAAAAACCAAGACAATAAATGCAAGTATATGATAAGAGATTTAAGGATTCGTTAGTTGAAATCCATTTCCCTATTGATGAATAACTCATGGTGTGATCGTACATTTTAGTAACATTACAATGAATCAAAGGACCATTGTAAATGCATGACAATAATTCATACCAAGAAGCACTCCAAAAAGCACAACACATATAAGCTGGTGATGACTAGCCTCCAACCTTATCGTTGACAATTGATAAGAATTTGGAGGAGAAATTAGAATCACTTTATAAATCAATGAGGAGTATGGCACTAAAAGAAATGATTTCTGGTGCAAAAATTGTAAAAGTGAAGTTCATATACAAGGTACATGTAGATATGTTGATTCCTTCAAGAAACAAACAAAGTCCTCGTAGATCAAGTGGAAATTTTCTATGAAATTTGTGAGACCTTGAAAAACCATCATATGAGAGATTGTCCACATAATTTAAAAAATGTAAAGCTGAAATGGTGTGGAATCAATGAGGAATCCACTCACTCGATGTGGAAATCCCACTTAAATAGTTGGAATAAGACAAACTACCATACAATATATCATACACAAGTTATAAACCCAAACATCAAAATCATCCAAATGACTACCAAGGATACAAAGGATATCAAGAAATAGGAGGAATATTTGGAAAAAGTGGCAAAGATAAGGAATGCGGCTGAATTTATTGCTTTATATGTTGGAAAGAGGATCACTTTTCCCACAACTCTCCATAAAAACAATGGACTAGCCTCGAATCATGTAACGTATGTGGGGATCATTCTTTGGAAGTTTTCCCTACCATGTTGGACAAAATAGTAAACAAATGAAACGTCAACCAAGATATTTTGAATTTTAAAAAACTTGCATGTAGTGACCAGGTCAGAGTCAGAAGTGGGATAACGAAGAGGTACACAAGAGGAATATCTTCTTTGACCTTTTGGAAACAAATGCATATACCCCGACCCTGATCAATAGAGAATAATTGTACATGAAGCCTTAAACTTGTTCAAAAATAAGAAGCATGATAACAATACAAACCAAGAAGATACCATAGAATAACTCCTCCATATACTTAAGGAGAAGCAATCAATTGATTGATTTCTTGAACTTTTGAATATTTTAAAGGAATATAAAGAGGAACAAAAGAAATTCAAAAATATCTAGGAATTATCACAAAACAAGGTACCAGTTCACTATGGTTTGCAATTCGACTTGGAAATAAATAGATATATGATAAAATATGTTGTTAATAATTTTCACTCACAAGTAAACATCCTCTCGATGAAAATGTGGATCGATATCAAAAGACCACAATTGAGTCATACAATGAATAATTTAAATCTTGCAAGTCAAAGGTTCATAGAACCCATCGGTACCCTCCATATATTTTGACTATTATAGTGGGTATTCTGACTAAAGTTGGTTTTGAAGTAATCAACTTAGTAAAAGGAATTCTAGCATATCAAATAATGGTTGATAGGCCTTGGTGACAAAAAATGAAGGCTACTATATCGCTTGAGAGAGATAGGATAAAAGTTAAAAAGAAAATGTTGTAAATTAATTGCTCATTTTGAACCCAAGGATGGCAAGCCTTGGGTTGAAATGTGGGATGAAGATAATGAAATGAGAAAACTCTATAAAATTATCTATCATGACCAAGATACTATTGAACCCAAATCATATGAAGATATCTTGCAAGGTTCACCATGTGCTAGACATAATTTGGATACTACGCTATGCAAATGGCAGATATGAAAATACAAATGAAGTGGAAAAGAATGTTAGTCGATTGAGGCCATCCCCACTAGATGACTCCATTCATTTTTTTTGTAAGAGTAGCATCAATTGTATATGAAAAAAAGTGCAAACAAACATCCAATATTCTCTCATTATATTTAAATGAATGACTAACTCACCCAGTGAGATTTAGGCAAAGAAGCTCATTCTCAACACATATCTACCAAGTATCAAAAATAGTAGTAGAACAAAATCGAATGAAAAACTTGGCCCAACGTTTTATCAGTCAAGTAACAAGGTGTGTTGAAAATAGCAACAAGAAATGCTAAAAATAGAATTGCTAGAAATAGCAGTTCAGCCAGTGTTGATCTTAGCAACAATGGATGGAAAAATGGAAGTGCTAAAAATATCATTCTATAAATAGCATTTTGGGATACCTTCATATTTTAGTCAGTCCCTAAACTAAAATAGTGAAGTAAAATTCAAATTTGTTCTTAGCCATTGTTTGTAAATTAATTAATTAATTCATCTTGAGTTAATTAGTTAAGGAAAATGAAACATGGAGTCTATGTGGGGACATGCAACAGTTTCTCCATTAATTGAGGAATTTATCCATTAGTTAAAGAGATAAAGATGAGTTGTAATTAGTTGACTTAGTTAACTAATTCAAGTTTAGTTAGATTAATTCAAATAGTTTGTTGAATTAATGTAAGTTCAGTTAGTTAATGCTTGCATGCATGTAACTACTGCACTTCCGATAACTGAGTATTCTCTCATAAATAACTCATGCATGTCAGTTCAGATAGAGACCTAGTTGAGATCAGATGGAGGGGCAGTGTACTATCAGTTGCAAGAATATTCCATTGTGAATATTCCTTGCATGCAGAAGGAATTCTTTCCTTGAGGATTGTATAGTTACTTCTTCGGGTTTAGTGAGTGTGATGAGGCCAATTCACAAATGTGGCTTCACTAGACCCCAAGGAAAATTGCGCAAGGAAATAGGAGGCTTGGAGGGTTTGAGGAGGACATATACAGTGTCTATTCAGTCTGTGAGCTGTATTGTTTGATTGCAAAGAGAGTAGGATAGCTTGAGAGCTAAGTCTTTTTGTAACTTGAACAAGATTTCCACTTGTATGATAATACAAAGATTGGGGTTTTAGGCTAAGGCTTTACTCGGGTTATTTCTTCTGTGTTATGTGTGATTGATTTCTCATTCTCAGTTATATGTGTTCTCTTGATCTTGCTCAATTTGATTAAGCTTCCGCAAAGTGTTGTAGAAGTAGATCTTGTATTGTGATTTAGTATATTACATAATCTGTTGATCTACAGTGGGAATTTCTACATGGTATCGAAGCAAAGGTGATCAAGGTGAAGAATAGTATACAAGAAGGAGAAGTTCAAAGTTTGTGGTTTCTAAATATTGAAATTGAGTTCTTATCACATCTTAATTTCACCGATGGTGTTCAATGGTTTAAGACTCAAGCATTCCCTTGATGGTAGCTCAAATTATATAGCCTAGAAAGATCACATGGAGGAAGTGTTAGAGGATAACGATCTAAAGGACTTCATTAATCAAGAAGTCCCCAATCCGATTGATGCTACTCAACTGGCAGAATGGAAGAAATGTGTGGCTAGAGAAAGGAGAATCCTCCTGGAGGGAGTTTGAGATCACAATGTCTCGAGCTTCCATGGGAAGGAGACTCCGTTTTCAATGTGGAAAACATTGAAATATTTATATTAGAACAACAAAGATCAGAGGAAGCTGGCGCTGAAAGACAAGCTTCATAAGATCAAGTGTGAAAAGGGCGACATGATCTCTACATATCTGAACAAGCTCACCACTTTCAGGGATGAGCTTGGAAGTGTAGGGATCACGACCGCTGATGATGACACAGTGAGTCTTGCACTCCTCGGTCTTCTTAAGAGCTAGCATAGCTACTAAGACTCAGTTAATGGAAGAGAAAAGCTGCCAGATTGGGAACAACTTTGGTTGGATCTGATGCAGGAGGAAATAAGAAGAAGCACCAGAGATGGATCCTCATCGAAGCAAGATGATGAGGAAATTCTAGCCTTATCGAGTAAGGTGAGGAAAGGGAAAGGGAAGGCATCCCATCCCAAATTCGGTTCTTCCCATGGTGGGAAGAAGATTGAAAAATCGAAAGTGTGATTCTTTCATTGTCATGAAGTGGGCCATTATGCTACGAATTGTCCATAGAAGAAATCCAAGAAGGGTTCCTCAAAGGGATCTAATGGTGAAGCATTGGTCTCACAGTTTGAGCTAGATTTCTCACTTATGGAATGCATGGTTTCATCCATGGTGGGATGTGTGTGGTACCTGGATAGTGGAGCTTCATTCCACATGTCAGGTGACAAGAATATTTTTAGTACCTTGGAGAAGAAGGATCTCCAGATGCGGATCGAGATGGGTGATGATGGAAAGTACCATGTTTCAGGTGAAGGTACGGTTGTGTTTCAGAGGGAGCATGGAGCTCCCCTCACCTTGACTGATGTAAAGTATGTACTAGGTCTGAAGAAGAATCTTGTGTCTGTCACTATGCTACAAGATAAAGGCTATGATGTAGTCTTTATTCAAGGAAAGGCATTCTTGAGGCATATTGGTACTGGACAAATAAAGCAAATAGGGGTTCAAGTCAAGAATCTCTACAAGCTGGAGGTAGACGACTGTGCTGGTTTGAGTTCCAAAGCTGAGATGGTGCGGAGCCAAGATATTGGCGAGCTATGGCATAAAAGACTGGGTCACTTGCACCATGGAGCCCTGAAGATCATGCAGCAGATTTCTACTAGATTACCCAAGGGAAAACTTGAGTAGACGATTACATGAAAAGGTTGTACCTTGGGTAAGTATGCGATATCTTCCTTTCCGGATCGAGAGAGTAGAACTGGAGCAATCTTGGAGCGAGTTCACGCAGATGTTTGTGGGCCCTTCTCTACAGCCTCCACTGCTAAACAAAGGTACTATGTTATTTTTATTGATGATTTTTCTCGTAGATGCTGGATCTACTTTATGCAAAAGAAGGATCAAACCTTCTTGAGGTTTTGTGAGTTTAAAGCCTTGGCAGAGAAAGAATCTGGAAAGAAAATAAATGCCTTGCATAGCGAGAATGGTGGAGAGTATGTCTCCCAACAGTTTAAAGACTTCTGCATTTCAAAAGGTATTAAATGGGAATTGACAACACCCGATAACCCACAACAGAATGGGGTGGATGAAAGGAAGAACAGATTGATTGTGGGAGCAGCTTGAGCGATGTTGCATGACCAAAGCCTACCACTACATTTGTGGGCTGAAGCATGCAATACAACAGTATACTTGTAGAACAGAAGCCCGCACCATATACTGGGAATGAAGACACCTATGGAGGCCTATTCCGGGAAGCAACTTGATGTAAGTGACTTCTGAATCTTTGGATCATCAGTTTATTGTCATGTGACCAAAGATGCCAGGAAGAATCTAGACCCAACAACTGAGTTGGGAATACTTGTGGGGTACACGGATACACCCCACAACTATCAGGTGTACTTGCCTTCCACTTAGAGGATAGTGGTACATAGGGATTTGAAAATCGACGAGTAGAAAGCCATGCACTTATCACTTGAGAGGGAGCTCGAGTTGCATGCAGATGAGGAACTTTCAGTTCCTAAGGATGAGGAGCCTTAGTCTGATGCATAACAGCCACATGCAGAGGATCCGAGAGTGGAGACATCCACTCATGCTGATACTTTCAGAGATGGGTGGAAACGCTCAAGGGAAGCTGATAAGTTGATGTTGGATGTGCGGGAGAATGTGGGACAACCATCTTCTTAGTGCAGACAGAGGAGGTCACCTGAGTGGTACACTGGGTACATGGCCCTGGTTGGGGAGTGTGTAGATTTGAAACCTTCTTCATTCGAGGAGGCAGTGCAGAAACCAGTCTGGGTTGATGAAATGGTAGGGGAGTACGACTCTACCATTCATAATAGTGTGTGGGATGTTGTCCCAAGGCCTCAGGGCAAGTCAATGGTGAGTTCCAGAAGGCTTTACAAAGTAAACCAGGTAGTTGATGACAGTGTTGAGAAACATAAGGTAAGGTTTGTTGCCCGGGGTTTCTCATAGGTCGAGGGGATCAACTACGATGAGACTTTTGCTCCCGTAGCAAGGTACTCATCGATTAGATTGATGTTGGCACTATTAGCTCAGATGGGGTGGAAGATACACCAGATGGATGGGAAGACAACATTCCTCAATGGGAAGATTGAGGACGAGTTGTACACTGAATAGCCATAAGGTTTCAAAACCTTTGATCATGAGTCACATGTGTGTAGACTCAAGAGGGCTCCATATGGGCTGAAGCAAGCACCTCATGCTTGGTACACCAGGATCGATAGCTATTTCACCAGTTTGGGCTTCACCACGAGGGAAGTGGAAGCAAACCTTTACCACATCATGGTAGAAGGTAAACCATTGATCCTTGTTCTTTATGTCAATGTTCTGATTTTGACAGGTGATGATTAGCTGATACAGTCTTGCAAGGAGGACCTTGCAAGAGAGTTCAAGATGAATGACATGGACCTTATGCACTACTTTCTAGGCATGGAGGTGTGGCAGAAAGATGGGGAAGTATTTGTGTCTCAAGGCAAGTATGCCAATGAGATACTTAGGCACTTTCACATGGAGAAGTGCAAGCCCATGCAAACTCCTCTAGCTGGGAATTGGAGGAAAGAGGATGCTACTTCAGGTGAGGTAGTAGTTTCTACTATTTATTGATAGTTGCTGGGTTCACTTACTATCTGGTGAAGAGCTATGGTTCAACCTACCAAGTTGTTTTGGAAGGTAGTGAAGCATGTGCTAAGATACCTCAGAGGAACGTCTCAGTTCGGATTGTGGTACAGATAGACAGAGGGAGTGAAGCTTTAGGGTTTCATAAATGTGGATTGGGCAGGGAGTCCATTAGACTGGAAGAGCATTTCTGGAGGTGTCTTCAACCTTGGTTCAGCTACAGTTTCCTGGTACAGTAGGAACAGAGATCAATTGCACGTAGCTCAATAGAGGCTGAATACATGGCTGCTAATTAGGCTGCATGTGAGGTCATTTGGATGTAGAAGATTCTAGTGGGATTGTTTGGTCGGATGATGGATCCTACAATGATCTATTGCAATAACCAGAGTTGTATCAAACTCTCTGAGAATCCAGTTTTTCATGACAGGTCCAAGCACATAGATATCTGGTATCACCATCTTCAAGACTGTGTGGTCAAGAGGATCATGTTGTTGCTGTATGTTTTGACTGAGGAACAAGATGCATATATTTTGACTAAGGCATTGTCAAAATGCAAGTTTGAGTTCCATAGAGATAGGATTGGGGTTACTGATAATCCCTTTCTTGTTAAGAGGGAGTGTTGAAAATAGCAACAAGAAATGCTAAAAATAGAATTGTTAAAAATAGCACTACTATAAATAGCAGTTCAGCCAGTGTTGATCTTAGCAATAATGGATGGAAAAATGAAAGTGCTAAAAATAGCATTCTATAAATAGCATTTCAGGATACCTTCCTATTTTAGTCAGTGCCTAAACTAAAATAGTGAAGTAGAATTCGAATTTTATCTTAGTAGCTATTTGTAAATTAATTAATTAATTCATCTTGAGTTAATTAGTTAAGGAAAATCAAACATGAAGTCTATGTGGGGACATGCAACAGTTTCTCCATTAATGAGGAATTCCTCAGTTAAAGAGATAAGGATGAGTTGTAATATTGAGTTGTAATTAGTTGACTTAGTTAACTGAGTCAAGTCCAGTTAGATTAATTAAAACAGTTTGTTGAATTAATGTAAGTTCAGTTAGTTAATGCTTGCATGCATGTAACTACTGCACTTTAGATAACTGAGTATTCTCTCGTAAATAACTCATTCATGTCAGTTCAGACAGAGACCTAGTTGAGATCAGATGGAGGGGTAGTGTATTATCAGTTGCAAGAATATTCCATTGTGAATATTCCTTGCATGCAGAAGGAATTCTTTCCTTGAGGATTGCGTAGTTACTTCTTCAGGTTTAGTGAGTGTGATGAGGCCAGTTCACACATGTGGCTTCACTTGACCCCAAGGAAAACTGTGCAAGGAAATAGGAGGTGATCCAAAATGGATTTTGATAGACTCCTAAGTCTAAGTGTTCCTCACAGAGGAAAATAAAAGTCCAAGGAAGTTCTTGGACATAGCCCCATTGTAGAGATATTTTCATTCTAAATCTACTGCAACTTGAATGGGAAAAAATGGACTTAAATGCAGAAGTTATCGCAGAAAGAAGATGCCCTTTGTTCTTTGGAAAAAGAGGCAAAATCCCCTAAAAATGGCAAAAAACCCTTATAAAGGGAAATTGCATCGGAGGAGGTCCAAAAGGCGGACTTAAGTGGAAAGAGGAGAAACACCCATTTGTTGATCCTTGACATATCGGGTCGGAGGTAGGCACATGCACATGACATAAGGTAAGGACCCCAGTTCGATGCGATATTGCGATCACCGATATTGGCGGATTGGCATCAGCGATGGCATGTGACAAGGGACAGACCCTCAGGCCAATGCGACTTGTGAGTGCGATATATCACATCGCAACGTCGTGTCGCAATGATATAAAGGGGCGATTACAAGTTGGACTCGATGGGTTTTATAAACCCGGGCTGATAACATTTGAGTTCTGCCATAAAGGGGCATTTTTGTGTATTAACGCTTTTCGGTGTAAAAACCGAAATACAAAGGAAAGCAATAAAGTGGACCCGAAAGGGAATTATAAACACAGCGCATGATATTTGAGTTCCGCAAAGGCGATATTTCAGGCGGGCCTCAATCAGAAAGTTGTATTAGGCTGGCTCCACCCGCTTCCACACACTAGTCGACACGTGGCTGGTGGAGGAGAGAGGAAAACTGCCTTTTTAGGTGGGCAACCCCGTACTCCTAAGCTGCCTGAAATTGGATATCGAACGTTGATCGGAGATCCCATAGATCGATGGTGGGGATTGCGATAGTGGCCGAAGGCGGATGCGATGCGATTTTAGGGTGATTTCGATATAATTTCAAGTCCGATAGAAAGAGTTTTGTTAGGTTTTTCATCATTTTCCTGTGTATTTGGGATTTTTCCCAATACACTAATGTGATGTGATATACTGCATAATGGCAGACCTGATAGGGATTTAGGGGCGATTGAATGGGATTCCACATCTGAAAATCATGCTCGATAGTGTATTTTGCAGTCTTTCTCTGTGTGATGGGATTTTCTCATTTTTTGGGTTTTTGCCTATGAAACGGCCTTGATTCCTTCTGTAACCGCTCCTGATCATCATGCCATGCTACAAGCAGGCGTTTTTATAGGCAATGATGCATTTTGAAGCCATGGAGCCGTAGAGCCAGATGGCCCATCTAACTGACAGGGAGGAGAGAAGCCGTAGAGCTACAGAGGGATAATGAATCGCAGAGAAATGGCTGGGGTCGCTGAAAAGCCAGGAAAGTACCGCAAAGGAGGTAGAGAGCTCAATTGAGAAAAGGAGAAGCAGGCAACTGAGGGAGTCTTTGGGGTCAATTGGAGGTCAAGTGAAAATCCAGAGAGCTGAACGTTGTAGAAAGCCAAAGCCAGAGCTCAGAGAAGCCAAAGTCGAAGAGCTAGAGCTAGAGCCAAGAGCCAGAGCCAGAGCCAGAGCCAGAGCCAGAGCTAGAGCCGAGAGTTAGAGTCAGAGCCGAGGTCCAGAGAGCCAAGAGCTTCAGAGCCAGGGATAAGATGGTGTCTAAACCCATTGTGTTTTGTGCAAACCAATGGAGTTGATCTACAGAGATTGTAAAAGGACTTTTCCATAATCCCAGAGAGCCTAGTCAAGTTGACTAGAGCTCAGGGAGACGTAGCCCAACAGTTTTGGGTGAACTCCTAATTAAATTTCTATCCTATTGTGTTTGTTTTATGGCTACATTGTTTACTGTTATATATATGTTGTATCAGGATAAAAAACAAAATTTTAAAAGCACATAAACAGTAAAAAATACACACCAACATGCACCTTATTTTCAAGCACATATTTAATTCTACATTGGTTAATCATAAATACTTGGGAATAATTTAAGCTTTGGAAGTGGGAGAGGTTCTTGTAAGTTAGTCAAGAAGCCTAAGTGCCCCATTTTTAGATCAGGTGGTATCAAAGCTTAATTTTGATTAACCCCACCTTCAAAGAAGGTTATATTAGAATGCTTGATTGACAAAGCAAAGATTGCTAGTCGAGAAGGTGTTTAGGCAGTCAAGGATTGATTTTCTGATTGATTGTATGCTTGTTGCAGACTGACTATTGTGTGAGTTTGCAGAGGTGAAGGGAAAGCTATTGATAGCTCAGTCCAGGAATGACAAGAAGGAAGAAGGACTGAAGGCATTCTTCTTATCCCAAAGGGCCTCAAGGAAATCCTTGAAGCACAAGAGGTTTGTTGCAAAAGGTTGTTGAATAAGCTCTTTATTAATCTTGTTAGAAGTTCTTTTGTTCATTAGCATAATGACTACTTCTACAAGTGAGTCCTCAAATTCTGCTTTCTTCATCACAAGACTCTTTGATGAAGACATGAAGAACGACTTGTCCACCATGATGGATATGGTGAGAGAAATGTATGAGGATGAAAGGAAAATCAACATACTTAGAGAGCAGTTGAATTCCGTGGAGGAAGAGAAGCAGATGCTTTCTGACAAATTGTAGGAAATGGAGAGGCAACTTCATATTGCAAATATGAACCTGAGAAGGATGCATGAGTTGGAGACACAACTCTTTGTTGCTCGAGAAGCCTTGGTGAAGTATCAACTTGAAGAAGAGGTAAACCATTCTAGTTTGTCTTCAAATTCCTCTAAGAATGCTTATATTGGTTCTTTTGAAAAACATACCAAAGGCATAGGTTCCAAGCTAATGTCCAAGATGGGCTATGACGGAAAAGGCTTGGGTAGACATGCGCAGGGTATTGTTGAGCCAATAATAATTGAGGAAAGGCCTAAGTATTTGGGTCTTGGGTATGGACAAGCTTACGGAGAAAGTTCCAAAGCTGCCATGAAGACCATTAAAACAACTCTAAGAAGGAGTTGCATTGTAGGTCTTCCACCTCAAGAGTGTGAAGATTGTATTCAGGAGGAATTCAATAGCTTGAAACATCATTTGTAGGATGTAGGTGTTCATAAGCACACATTTGAACTAGAGAGTTGGGGAAAATCTAACAGCCTTGAAGAGATTGATGGTGTTCCAAAGTGAGCCACTTCTTCATTTGCTTCACCTCCTTATGAAGGAAATAAAAGTGAAAGAGAAAGGTATAAATCTGGTTCTAAACATTTTCCTTTTGATTGTGCAAAGCATGGTAAATTTCCACATAGATATGGGAAAATAATTGCATGTTCCTTTTGTGGTTCAGATAACCATAATGTTTTTAGATGTTGGAAGAGAATGGCCACATACAAGAAACTTTTGAAGGAAAAGAAGCAAGAAGCCAAGGGTCCATCGGACAAGGAAAATCATGATGTCAAGAGGATGCACATGCATTGCACTCACTGCCATAAGCAAGGACATCTTGCTGCAGCATTTTGGATGCTGAATCCAACAATGCTTCCACAAAAGCTGAAGAAAGTGGAAAGAGAAGATGACAGAAATGGAAAGGAAGGTTCCATGATTAACGTGTTTCAGGATGATTCACATGTTGATGCTGATGTGTAGACAAAGGTAGTACCTTTGAAAGGGATTGGTAAGAAACGGTTAGAGTTCTTATCCGATTAAGATTGCATGTCTATTAAGGCATCTATTTGCATTTCTTTGTTAATGGAATGCAAGTTGCAGGATTTTTCCAAGTAGGTGAATGGATAAGTTGAGCAGGAGACTCACTTTATTGCTGCAACATTACATTTCATTTCAGCTTTGAAAGAACAGTGTGCTTAAGTGAAAGTTGAAAGATGAAATGCATGCATGAGAATGTTGTGCATGAACACAGGGATGTTGATGATTTCCTTGTTTTTGAACATGTATATGTAATTAACTTGCAGGGTTCGTTGCTTTGACATATATGTGATGCAATGTTGACTCGGGAGAAGTTAACTTGGTCTCAAAAATGGAGATAATGATGAAATGTTTCATCTTTTGAAAAAGAGTCCTAATGGTCTTTTTCTACATGCTTGACTTGAAGGGTCATTTGTTTTAAAGGCATGTTTTATGGGCTTTTTATCTAGTCCATCATTTGTATGTAGATGTAAGACATGGAGGTGTTCACAAGATGTGAAATCTGTTTCTTTTGTTGAAGCAGGAGTTTAGGCCATTCAGTTGTTGTTAATAGTTGTTGTTGATAGCTTGTCAAATAGGTACAAATGAAAGTTTTGTGGTTTTGATGTACTTCACATTTGTTTGAAGCCACCTTAGATCAATGATCAAGTCAAAGAAGTTCAAACTACCTTCTATGACCATTTCATCAGAAGTTCTACAGGAAGGCAAGGAGGAAGACCAGCCCATCCAGGAAGGGAAGTGGTTAGAGACTTTGGTTCAGAGGCATTATGCAAGGAAAGTGTATGGAGGCTGAAAGAAGAGGGTGTTGTTGCTCTCATTTACTGTTCAGATCAGTATATCGGTCTTTTGGAGACCAAAATTTCTTTTAGTGGGAAGGCGTGATCCAAAATGGATTTTGGATAGACTCCTAAGTCTAAGTGTTCCTCATAGAGGAAAATGAAAGTCCAAGGAAGTTCCAGGACATAGCCCCATTGTAGAGATCTTTTCATTTTGAATCTACTACAACTTGAATGGGAAAAAATGGACTTAGGATGCAGAAGGTATCGCAGAAAGAAGATGCACTTTGTTCTTTGGAAAAAGAGGCAAAATCCCCTAAAAATGGCAAGAAACCCTTATAAAGGGAAATCACATCGGAGGAGGTTCAAAATGCGGAATTAAACAGAAAGAGGAGAAACCCTTGATTGTCGATCCTTGACATATTGGGTCGGAGGTAGGCACATGCACATGAAATAAGGTAAGGACCCTGGGCTGATGCGATATTGCGGTCATCGATATCGGTGGATCGACATCGGCGATGGTATGAGACAAGGAACGGACCCCGGGGCCAATGCGACTTGCGATTGCGATATATCACATCGCAACATCACGTCGCAATGATATAAAGGGGAAATTACAAGTTGGACCTGATGGGTTTTATAAACCCGGGCTGATAACATTTGAGTTCGGCCATAAAGGGGCATTTCTATGTATTAACGCTTTTTGGTGTAAAAACCGAAATACAAAGGAAATCAATAAAGTGGACCAGAAAGGGAATTATAAACAAAACACATCATATTTGAGTTCTACAAAGGCAGGATTTCGGGCGGGCCTCGGGCGGAAAGTGGTATTGGGCTAGCTCCACCCGCTTCCACACACTGGTCAACACGTGGCTGGTAGAGGAGAGAGGAAAACCACCTTTTCGGGCGGGTAACCCTCGTACTCCTAAGCTGCCCGAAATTAGATATTGACCGTTGATCGGAGATCCTATAGATCGATGGTGGGGATTGCGATAGCGGCCAAAGGCAGATGTGATGCAATTTTATGGTGATTTCGACATAATTTCAAGTCCGATAGAAAGAGTTTTGTCGAGTTTCTCATCGTTTTCCCATGTATTTGGGATTTTGCCCAATACACTAATGCGATGTGATATACTACCTAATGGCAAACCGGATAGGGATTTAAGGGCAATTGAATGGGATTCCACGTCCAAAAATCATGCCTGATAGTGTATTTTGCAGCCTTTCTCTGTGTGATGGGATTTTCTCATTTTTCGGGTTTTTGCCTATGAAACGGCCCTGATTCCTTCTATAACCACTCTTGATCATCATGTCACATTGCAAGTAAGATTTTTTACTGGAAATGATGCATTTTGAAGCCATAGAGCCATAGAGCCAGATGGCCCGTCTAACTGATAGGGAGCAGAGAAGCTGCAAAGCTGCAGAGGGATAATGAATCTTAGAGAAATGGATGGGGTAGCGAAAAAGCTGGGAAAGTACCTCGAGGGAGCAGAGAGCTCAATTGAGAAAAGGAGAAACAGGTAGAAGCAAGAGGGCAGTTAAAGCGAAAGCTACTGCGTAGAGAATCTGGGTGAGTCTTTAGGGTCACTTGGAGGTCAAGTGAAAAGACAGAGAGTTGAAAGTTGCAGAAAGCTAAAGCCAGAGCTCAGAGAAGCCAGAGCCGAAGAGCCAGAGCCAAAGCCAGAGCCGGAGATCCAGAGTCAGAGCCAAGAGCTAGAGCCAAGAGCCAGAGCCAGAGCCAGAGCCAGAGCCCAAAGCCAGAGTGAGAGTCGAGGGCCAAAGAGCCGAAAGTTTCAGAGCTAGGGATACGATGGTGTCTAAACCCATTGTGTTATGTGTTAGGCATAAAGGTAAATTTTATCAAATATTTTAACTTTGTGTTAGGAGAAAAATAAAAATTAGAAGTAATGTAAGAAATAAAATATTTCTTAGAAAAACTAAAACCCCAAGAAATAATAACAATAGGTAAGTATGAAGTCGACATGGGGTGGACTTCGACTTGTAATAGAGTTTCAAGTCATGAGAAATCGACAACTCATTGGATCAATGGAAAATCTTAGTTTTTTTTCAATTAGCTTCAGATGGGAAAAGGATCACCCAAAGGTGAATAAACAAATCAAAATTGTTTTACACATATCTAGTAATGAAAATGACAAGTTAGAAAAACTCGACTTCCCTCTAGCTTACAATAAAATTGTTGAAGGAAAAATAGAATCGAATAAATAAAATCTTCCCAAGTGGATGGATGCAACAATAAAAATGACAGAATTTAACATTTCTACAAATGAATGGCCCAATATGGCTCAAAAAAGTGACTATTGGTCAAAAAAGAAAACAACAGAAACGATCGACCTTGGTCCAAAAAAAAGACAACATAAATAATCAACCTTATATGCAAATATCAAGCTTTTTTTTTTACAATAATATAAATACCTAAAATGTATAGTTAAGGAAATTGGGGAGATGAATATCAACCTCATCTTGGATGCCAAACCAATCAAAAAATTCGCATACAGGAAAGCACATAAATGAAAACCTATTATGAAAAAAGAAATTGAAGGAATCCTATTTAGAAACATAATATATTCTAATGACAAATCATAATGGGTGAGATTAATGTTCAATCAAGTGAAGAAGCATGACCCAAAGGTTAAGAATTTGTGTTTATTTCTAAGGTTTAGATAAGCTAACAAACATTAATCCATTCCCAACTTAGTTTCCCAATGAAATCATTAATGAAGTCGTGGGACGTGAATATTATTATTTCGTAAAAAATAAATAAGGGTATAATCAAATACCTTGATCCATATGGATACCAGTGGCCACCCACCTATTGCACTGGCTCACAACATAATTTTCCTAATTTGGCAGTTTTCAGGTCTTGAACTTCTAGAGCCTTTTTTAGGCCCTAAACATTTTTTTTGGGGAATAGGCTAGTGATTATCAACGGTGGTAAAAAAATGTATTCCTCGAATAAACATTTCCAATGGGTTATTGTGCATGCCAAATAGAGGTTGTATGCCAAAGTTACAACCTCAGGAAATTGATGTTCCAACTTACCCCATTGGGACCCAAAAGTCTTTGGCACTTTGTCTCCTTTTTGGATGTTTATGATCTCTCATTACTTCTTTATGCTAAAATGGCCTTGGAGCCTCACTATAACACAGTTCATAAGGTTTGTAGCCATCACATATCTTCTCAGAGATAAGCTACCACCGTTCAAGGTAGTTTTCTTTCATTCTACATCTAAATTATTTCAACATTTTCTACAAAAACTCCGGGTTAAAAGTTCATGTACTAAAGTTAATAAAGGAAAAAGTAAGACCAAGGTCATGTGACACCTATTCCAATATGAATGTTGGGTAAAACATCCTAGTGGGTGTTCATTTGGTTTATTATGGCTAAGGAAATTGGCAAAGGAAATTGCAAAGGCATTGAAAGACAAAGAGGCATTAATTAGCATTTTATCTATGAAATAAAGGAAAATAGGAAAAAGGGAGATGAAAGGTCAGAAATTATCATGAGGAGAAAATTGAAGGAAAAATAGAGGAAACTGAATAAAATAGAAGCCTGAATGATAAAAAGCATTTTGAGGATCAGTTCACAACTTTTTTTCAGTTCACAGCTTTTGTTGGTTTAACTTTTTGTTAGTTCACAACTTTTATTGGTTTAACTTTTTGTCATTTAAGTCTTGTTGCACTCTAGCATTGAGGAAAGAAAGTAAAGGAAGGCAAAGGAAGGACAAGGGAAGCGAGGGACAAGCAAGGAAAAGTTGGATCAATCAGCTTCAATAGGAATACTTACATGTAACAGGGTTCATGTGTGATTTCTTAATTGGTTTGTGAATTCATGGTACATGCATATGTGTATTTGGTTCTCTTGTTGTCATTGGCATGGGTTTTACCAGGTGTGACAATGGTTTCAACCCTGCCTTGCCATTTCCAGATAGAAATGGTGTGATGGGGTTCTTTCATTTGGTGGAGGTTTGGATTGCTAGATGGTTTTGGAACTAGGTGAGGTGGTCTCAGGAAAATTCCCATGGGCATAGGAATCTCTTGATCATTTTTGGCGGGATTACATAAAGCCTGAGGGTGGAGACGGGAGAATTCCTCAAGGTATTGGTGAAGAAATTCTGAGGCATACAAGCTTGTTTTAGGCCTAGTAATCCCTTGACCAGTTTTGGCAATATTGCGGTAAATATTGCTTGTTTATGTACTTGTTTTGGGCCTAATAATCCCTTGACCAGTTTTCACGTGATTACGGTAAAGCTTGGTTGTTTATGTGATTGTTTTGGGACTAGGAATCCCTTGATCAATTTTGGTGGTATTGCAGTAAAGCCCGAGGGTGGAGGTGGTTTAATCTCTGAGAACCCTTGGTCTTTTTATCTTGAATCCCACATTCATGTTTGGAATATGGCAACAAGTGATTGGCTAAATGAAAGATTTGGTTTAGCTCAATCTATGGTCGGGTGGTATGTGGAAGTCCATGACTTGGTTGGATTTTGCATATGTTAATAAGAGCTATTTTCCTCTTGTATTTCATGAGTATTTATACTTGTTATTATGTGGCTTGATGGTTGTTCTATCATTGTTATTATTTTGGTTATATGCTGATTATAAGCATGGTTTCATAATAGGTTCTAGCTATGACTCTTGATATTTTTGTTTTGTGGATTAATGGTTAATAAATGCATGAGCTAAAAAATGTAATTTCCATTATTGTGAGAGGGCATTAGACCTTCTTGATTAATTTTAGATAAGTATCAGACCCCTATATTCATATATGCATTCAAGACCCGTAGATTACATGATCCCAATATGTTTGACAAAATCATTGTCGTGCTTAGGCCCGATTAATCAAGTCTTTCACTAATTTTTTAATGTATAACTTTGTATTGATGATAATTATTATTCTGGAAAGTCTCATTGAGTTTTGGGTAGTGGTCTGGAGGCTGACCTAGAATTTAGGCTCAGAATCTAGGACCGCATGCTCCTAACTGAAAAATTTTGGCTGCAACCACATGGATGCAAGCTTCTGCATGCATCTAGATGGTTTCAACCACATGGAGGGCTTGTTGTGGGTGCAATTTAGGGTACATGGCAGAGAAAGAGGGGTATAGCTCAGGGTTTGGCCACCTGTGATGGTTTCTCATCCCTTGAGTGTCCTTTTGCCCCTGTAGGATGTTGTGAAAGGTCAATTTTTCGTCAGTAGTCAACCCCACTTCCTTACTGGGACCTAGGAGGTCAGGTCATGTCATGGTAGCTCTTTGTCTCATGTTTAGCTTGGAAGGCCATTGAAATTGGGTAAATGTGGAAGGGATGGTTACATTTTCCATTTATATAATTGAAGTTAAATTTCACTATATCTCTATGTTTTGGTTTTGAATCTATATTTCATTTCATTCCCTTCATAAATTCAATTCATACCGATTGGTGTTGAAGATAATAAATGATGACATGTGTATCTGAGTTTGGACCATCGACATATAGGGTGATGTCATTTCGTTTAAATAATGCACTAATAGTCTTCTCTAGAATCATTGTAAGATCTTTTCAAGACAATATTTACAAGACCATGGTTGTATACTTCGATGCTTGGAATGTATATAGTCTATTAAAGGGACATATATATTGGTTAAGAATAATGTTAGAAATATGCCATCAAATACACCTTTTGCTTAATATTAAGAAGTGTATTTTTGCAATACCAATTATAATATTGGTGGGGCATGTCGTATTTAAGGATGGTATCAAGGTTGGTATGGCTAAAATAAAAATGATTATTTATCTCAAACCCCTATTAAATAAGAAAACACACACACAAACAAACACACACACAGACATATATATATATTTTCCCCAGGAAAAATCGTAATCTTTCATTATTTTTGAAAAATTACATGTAGTAGATGCTTGGCAGCATATGCATCATTGGCCCTTGGGAATCTCGGTGTGTATCAGTCAAAAAATAGATCTTTGTCTGTCCAAAAATGGTGTTGGTGTATCAATCTTAAATCACCACTTAGGGTGATAGCATAAGAGAGTTTGGTAAATAAATTACCATCAATTTTATCTACAAAATACATTCACCACGCAGGGCGAGGTACATAATATATAGTCTGAAAATGAAATACATAAATATGTACATTGTAAAAACTGTGCAAGTCCCAAAAATAAGATTAGGGTCTCTCAACCCTATGATATGTCTGATCTATATACGGCCTGTGATAGTATTGTTACTTGGTTGTACCCCTCTATTCCTGTATCATCCACTGGCCTCTAGGTAGTAGAGTGGCCTCCTTGGAAAGCCCGTCAACACTATAGTTATGTTCCCTGTAAATATGATGACGAGAGATAGAGTTAAATTGTGCTTTGAATATGTTCACTTCATCTAAAATATTTCTGAGAGTGTGTGCGTCACAGGAAGTGATGTTATTGAACCAATTTATGATAATTTTTGAGTCTCCATAAATTTGTAGATTGATGCAATCATGACCAAGTGAAAAGTGCAGTAAATGGTGGAGAGTGATTAATTCTGCAAAATTGTTTGTCCCTTCTTCGAGTCCCATCTTGACCTTGAAGTGATGCTGTTCAGACACAGACATACATACATACATATATATATATATATATATATATAATATAATATATATATATATATTTTCCTAGGACATACTAAATATTATCAAGAGTTCATTCACCATTATTCAAATATAAATTTTCCCATGAATGTGCTATTAATAAAAGATTTTGAATTCAATTGGAGTAATGAATGAAATGAATCATTCTAATTTCTCAAAAGGAATGTGGTAGAGCCAAAAATCTTGTGATTTCTCGAATGGTATAAGAAATATCACATCCATGTCCATGCCTCAATGGGGGTGATCGAAGCAGTATTAGCTCAACCTAGTGATGAGATGATTGACCATACTAATGCATATGCTAGTCGAAAGATCAATAAAGTAGAATGCAATTATTTGAAAATACAAAGAGAAGGCTTAGCCAAGATATTTTCTCTACAAATTTTTTTACATACTTACTGGAAAATCTATTTACATTTTGTATAGACCACCAAGCACTAAAATATTTAGTGAACAAATTTGTCCACCAAGATAAAATTTGTTGGTGGCTTTCATTTTCTATGAATTTTAATTTGGTATTATAGTTTGACAATGAAAAAATAATGTTGTACCCGACCATTTGTTGCAACTCAATGTAGGCAAAGAAATGATGGGAATCGATGATGAAATTCTAGACTCTCACTTAATTTATAGTTAAGGTAGATCCATAAGATTTGGTCGAAATAACACAATTATTAGAAAAGGGAAAGGCCCTTGGTGAACTTTATGAGAAGAGGAATACTATACCAACAATGAAAGAAATACCATTCATGGGAACGAATGGATTTTTGTATAAGATGGGACTTGACGATGTCCTTAGAAGATGTGCCCAAGAACATGAAAGAGAAGGAATAATCAATGAGGAAGACACATGATCGACATGAGGACACTTTCAAGAAGATACAATGACGAGGAAGATTCTTTAGGCCAAAATTTGGTGGCCAACATTACATTAATATTGTAAGAATATGATAAAGAAATGTGTTATTTTCCAAAGAATTGGATGAACACTCCAGAAAGACCAAATGGATATGCACTTGGTAAACCCATGTTTATTATTTGAAATATGGGAAATATAATTTATTGGTTCATTCCCACAAAGAGAAAAAAGAAATGGAACAAAATATATTATTACGATTGTTGAATATTTAACAAATTAGGTAGAAATGACATCGATTGAATCACGCATGAAAGAAATAGCTACCAAGTTTGTATATGAAAACATCGTTACAAGATTTGGGTGCCCCTCACCATTATACGTAAATAAGGGGCACACCTTATGAATGAAACAATCATAGTGCTACTGAGTAGAATTTTAATTGATCACAAAAAAACAACATTATACTATCCACAAGAAAATGGTGCAATTAAGGCATTTAAAAAACTATACATAAATAATTAACAAAAATATGTGAATTGACGAAAATGACTAGGATGACAATGCACTAACAATGCTCTAGGAATATAGAATAGCTTAGAAATGAGCAATTAAAAAAAATTGTTTAATATATATGTCCAGGAAGTTGTAGTTCCACTACATTTATAGATCAATCCTACCAAAATGTCCTTTGTCGTTAGATATGATATTGACAGAGCTAAAAACCAAAGGTTCTATCAACCAAATGAATTAGAAGAAAATTGGTTGATTGTGAAACATCATTAGGAAAGCGAAAATAAATAAATAAAAGATTGACATGACCAACATGTGAAAAATAAAGACATAAATCAAAGGGAATTGTTTCTTCTTTATGAAAGGATCCAACCATCCAATGTACTACAACTAAGGACACTACAAGGGAAACTATTTGATAAAGTGGTAGATGGTGCCCAACTTTAAAAAATACTAAAATTGATACATTCAAGGGGGTCTAAGGGTGTAAAATCCTTAGGGGGCACCATTAGACCTACACTCAGCTAAAATTCACTTTGGTGGTGTTGTAATGGCTACAACAATTCCCTCATTTTCTCTAAATTTCACCTCTATTGAGAGAATTTTAAGGGTTCCATCTATTGAAAAGTCTCATGATACCCCTACTATCTCTAATTAACCTTTCCTTAACTAAATTCACTCTTATGTTCGCTTTGATACTCTCTAAGATGAATTTTAAGAAATATTTTGAGAAGTTGGTTAGCCCAATGATATATGGGATGGAAGTTTCTTGGCCCAACAATATAGGGATATGATGATGACCAATCCAATGATACAACGCTAGGAACTTGGTCAACCAATACACTAGCAGTTGCTTAACCCACTAAGGAAGTTTGTTAGGCCCCTATACTACTAGTGTCACCCCTTATTGTTATTAGTACAAACCACTTATTATATTGATGTACCCATGTAGTGCCCATATTGTTACTATTGTGCCCCAT
>APFE030529970.1:6329-23815 GCA_000404065.3 Pinus taeda
CATGGGCGTGACATTCAGGACTATGGGGGCTTCCATATTTGGTTCTTGTGTATTAAAACTGGAATTCGGGATTTTTGTGGAAAATTGGACTAAACAACAGGTTTAGGGGTTTCTTTATGGTGGCTACAGACTGTTTTTAACTCGAATTCGGATCTCTGGTAGAATTCTTAGTGGAAAACTGAAATTGCAGGGTTGCAGGTAAAATGAATAAATACCTGTGTTTAAAGAGGAAAATTGTACAATGGCAGGTTGGTCGACAGGATGTGAAGCTCGTGTTATAGTCTTGCTGGTCAGGTGGCAGTTGAAAAGCTGGTACAATGGATTCAATCATTATTTTGCATGGGAGCTTGGACAAAGAAAACTACAACGAAAATGACATTTCATTGTTTTATTTAACAAAATTCAGGTTGGCGGGACTTTTTGGCCTTATCGGGCAGATCATGTCAACGTGACAGGACATCTTGTTGTTAGCGGAAGGCAGTAAGCAGTTTGATTGCACCACTTTTGGAGTTGGGCGGTTTTAGATGGAGGGCGAGCGAGCATATAGAACGAGCGATACGTGGCGAGGGTACGGCAGAAAACTGCCTGGTGATCGTGAGTTAAAGCACGGTCACTAGGGGGGTCGCGATATGATCATCAACCGTCAGATGAAAAGGTAGAGATCGGATGGCTGACGGGCTCTGGACATGACGGGGAGTTATGTATGGCGGGCCCGATGTATTTAACAACGTTTAATTGTATCGGGGGTGTTTTTATTGGTTAGGGAATTGGTTATTAATTAACCCAAATGGTCAATTAATCCCATATGGTGTGGCGAGATAGGTTATTAATAAACCTTGGATAATTTATTAATACCTATTAATTTATATAATGGTTATATACCATCAGGGTGGGAATTATATAAAGTGTGGGGGTTTAATACATTTACATATTACGGGAAGGGTTAACTTTTTTTGGATTTATATAGCAATAGTTAGAAATTAATATGAAACATAATGAAAATAAGTGCTACACCAATTTTAAAAATTCAGATAGAAACTTAGGCTAAGGTACGAAAAAGGGGGTTTTAAGTGATATTATGTATTTCCTAAGCAAAATAGGTTTTTTCACTTAGGCAAACTTTATGAAATGAAATGAATGATGGGTGGATGATTTATGAGTACTTAGGCTTTTAGATCATTGGGCCAAGGGTTCGGTCCCTCCAGAAGTAAGAGAAATGCTCTGAGCCCCTTTGACTTTTAAATACCTTAATACTTTTATGGGGAATTACTGAAATCTTTAGGGGAAAATGTGAATGGAAGTCAGTTATTTAACCCTGCCTTGCTTGAACTGCATCAAGTCTAATGTATGCCTTAAACTGGTGATAAAAGTAAAAATCAACACATTTAAAAGTATTTTTCATCATAAGTATCATTCTGCAACACCATCTACCTACCCTACCTACTTTAGCCCGGCATTTTTTCTTCTTTATTTGGGTGCACTTAGACTGGAAAACCGTTATCAATCTTCTTTTTCTTTACATAGCAAGCCTACCTAAGTCTACACTTATTACATCCAAGGGCTCAGATTACACTGTTGAACTCCTTTTTATTTATTCTTCCTATCTACTTATCTGCCAATATTACATTGTTTGGTCAGATATTTATTCTCTATCTCTAAAACATGAAATTGAAATATGAATAAGCCAAGTTTAAACAGTTTGACTCTTCATTACTTGTGGCATGAATTTAACGAGCTGCACATAATTGTTTACTATAGAAAATGAAATAGTAGTGGCATTTAGACTTGAACACTTTCCTGGTCTATTTTTGTTTGGGGTTCATTTCTTTCACTTTTTGGACCATTTTATTCTTTTTACCCTTTGATTTTTCTTTTAGGGTATACCCTCTTTATATTTTTTAAATTTTTTGATTTTTTGACAATATGGAAAACCTTTGCAACAAGAAAATGTATGAACATATTACAGAGTTACTCAAGTCAACCATGAAATATGACACCTATTAGTATAGGAGCATAACACTGGCTCCACTTGGGGATGGCTTTTCCTGGTGAAAAGTCAAGAACAACAGGTCAGATGGCCTTCTGAATGAGTTTGACTATGCTCTAATTTTTTTTACTGTTGGTTGCTTTATTGTATGTATGATAGTAACACTAGTGAAGCTTAGGGCCTTCTCTTCGGACTTCAACTTCAACAAGTTACTATCCAATCCAAACTGTGACATTACCAATGATATATTATATACATTAAAAAGTTGGATCAAAGTAGTGTTTCAGCATCTGACCATTAACTAGCCTTTCTTTATTTTCTGTACCATCCAGGTTCTTCAGAAAGTAAGTATTGTTCCCTTGTAGGGCTTGGATAACAAAAGGTCCCTTCAACAGAAATTCAAATTTCCCATGTTTTCCTTTGTCCTCCCTCCTATAATCCCATCTTAAAACTTTGTCTCCAAGGTAGAAATCTTCTACCTTGGTTCTTTTATCAAAAATTTTCTTAAGCTTCTCTTGTACTACTTGGGATCTTTGATACACTTCTTCTCTGGTTTGCTGCAAATGGATGGTTTGGTTAATTCTCCTTTGAATATCATTAGGCTCCACTTGAGCTTCTTGAAGTAGTTTCATTACTGGAACTCCTAGGGACGAACGAAATACAGCCTCCATACCATAAACTAGTTCATAAGGACTAGTTCCATTAGATTTCTTTGTAGTGAGTCTGTCTGCCCATAGTGCATTAGTAAATTTCTTGTGCCAATTTTTTTTGTTTTCTTACAATAATTTTTTAATGATATTAATTAGGCTTTTATTGGAAGACTCAGTTAGACCATTACCTTGAGCGTAATAGGCTATGGAATGGCCTAAAGTGATATGGTATTTGTTACAAAAACTTATCATTTTGTTGGATTTGAAGGTAGCAGCATTATCAGTGATGATCTTTTCAGGAAAACCAAATCTAGACAGTATGTTGGTTTCTAAAAATCCTATAATGACTATGTCATTGGCTTGTCTGGAAGGAATGTCTTCTATCTATTTGGTAAAATAGTTTGTGGCAGTTAAAATCCATTTATGTTGTCCAGAAGAGGGAGGGTGGATTTCTCCACTGAAGTCCAGACCCCATTGTTGGAAGGGCTTTCCAGTGGAGATTGGTCTCAAGGGTAAGGGTAACAGTTTCCTCTTGTCTTCAAAAATTTGGTATTTGTGACAAGTAGTGACAAATTTCTTTACATCAGCGAACAACGTTGACCAGTAAAATCTAGCTCTGAGGATTTTGTCTGTAGTTGATTTCCAGTAAAGATGTCCACCACAGTCTCCTGCATGAAATTCTTTGAGAACCTTGTCAACTTCTTCTTTTACTAAACAATTTAATAGAATACCTTCACGACTTTTCCAAAATAAAGCATTAACTAAAATACAAAATTTTGAAGCTTTCATCTTTAAAAACCTTTTCTTTGTTCTAGATAACCCTGGAGGAGCTTGCAGGTTTAATAATACATAAATTATATCAGCATATCATTGTGAATCTAAGAAGGCCTGGGTGATTTGTGGAGTCACCATCTCCTGTTCATTAACCAGTTCATTAATATTAAGGGCTTGGCAATTTGTTTCAATCATGAGCTTGGTTAATCCCTGTCCTTTTATAAGATTTGTGGGTTTTATTTCAATGTCATACTCCAATATAGTAGCAATCCATTTACCTCTCTTTCCTTCAATCCCATCTTGGGTCAATATGTCTTTGAAAACAACATTTGGTACATAGGCTATTAGATGGGAGTATAAAATGTAGACTCTAAAGTCTTTAATAGCTTTCACAAGTGAATAAGCTTGTTTTTCCATGATTTTGTACTTTAATAGTGCATCTCTAAATTCTTTACTAAAAAAGGCTATGGGTTTCTCACATCCTTGATCATCTTTTTGTAGCAAAACAGCAACAATGATGTGTTCTGATGCAAATGAAAATATTATGAAGTCTCTATCAAACTTTGGACTTGTCAGGACCAATGTTTTAGTCAAATCCATTTTAATTTCTTCAAATACTTTGTTTGGCTTCTACTATCCATTTAATCTTTGAATCCTTTTTCAACATATCGTTAAGCAATCTAATTAATTTAGCTAAATTAGATATAAACCTTCTTAAAAAGTTAATATTTCTTAGGAAAGCTTGAAGTTCATTGACATTTCTGGGGTGGGGTGTCTGCAGAATGACTTCTATCCTAGCAGGATCAATTCTAATGCCATCTTTAGAGATAATATGGCCCAAGAGTTTTCCTTCCTCTAGACCAAACAGGGACTTTTTAGGATTTAGGGAAATGCCATATTTCCTGCATTTTAAAAATACTTGTTTTAAATGATCTAAATGTCGCTGATCTGATTTGGAAAAAACAGTCAGGTCATCGAGATATATAACCAAGAAATCATGAATTTCTTTTGCAAAAGCTATGTCCATTGCTCGCTGGAAATTTGCCCCTGCATTCTTAAGTCCAAATGGCATTTTAACATACTTGAATGCTCCCCATGGTGTTGTAAAAGCAGTTTTTTCCTGGTCATCAAGATGAACCAGAATCTGGTTGTAGCCTGAGAACCCATCCAAAAGTGAAATCCTAGAAGAACCTACTACCCTTTGTAGAATGTGGTCCATCTTAGGTAAAGAGTAATTGTCATTCAAAGAAACCTTATTTACATTCCTTAAATCAACACATAATTTGATTTCTCCTGTTTTCTTGTAAGTAGGTACTAAATTAGACACCCACTTTGCAAACCTGATAGGAGCAATTATTCCTACTTCATACATTTGTTTGATTTCTTTTTCAATTAAGGGAAGCAGTAAAAGATTAATCCTTCTAAGCTTTTGTTTGAATGGATTTTGATTTTCCTTCAAAGGGATTGTATGTTGAATTATGGAGGTGTCATAAGATTTTAGGTCTTCATAGCTCCAGGCAAAAACATCTTGAAATTCCCTCATTAATTCAACATATTTGAGTTTTTGTTCAGGGGGCAAAGATTTGGATAATTTTATCATTTTAGGATTTTCTTTAGTTCTCAAGTTATAGTCTTCAATGTCTGCTCTTAGAGGTTTCATTTTGGGTTTCTTTGGAATATCATTAAAATCAAAGAGATCTTCTAAAAGAGTTGATCCTTTAGGCAACTAATTATCTTTCAAATTAATAACTTCAGATTCTCCTTCAATAATTTCATCAATGTCCATTTCTTTAAGATCCTTCATTTCCTTATTAGTAAATTTTGTTGTGTGAAGGATTTGAGTTGCACTTTCTGCTGAAATGTTTGTTTCTATTTGATCTAGTTGATTAGATTTATTAACAGTATCTATATCTATATTAGTGCTAGAAAACTCTTCCTCTAGAGTTAAGAAATTGTTAATCTGAATATCATTGTCAAACACTTGTCAGTTCTTTACATTATCAGGTATGGCTGGCCTGTGTCTAATCTCAGTTGTGAATTGATGATTAGGCTCAAATGGTAATTTACAGGTGCTAGCAAACATTGCCAACTTATGAGCATGAAAATTATGTTTTCTTGGGATTTTGGTGAGCTAAGTTTCTAGAAATGTATTGAGAATCTCAATCACTGTTCCTCTATAAGATCTTAATCTAGGATCATTTGTGAGAAATTTCCCTTTTATCTATTGAATGACTAAATCAGAATCTCCCAGGACTGATACCCTAATTGCCCCTCAGTTTTTGAACAGTTTAAGTCCTAGCAACAGGGCCTCATATTCAACCATATTATTGGTGCATCTAAAGTTTAATCTGTAATCATGGCCTTAAGCATGATTATTTTCAAGATTGTGCACCCAAATTCCAGCTCCTGCTCCTAATTTATTAACTGAACCATCAAATTCTAAGTACCAAAGGATCTCATGTTCATAATTAGTATCAGGAGTCTTAGGGATTTGTTTAATAGGAAGATCTGGTTCTTTAGTTTCATCTGATTTTTCTTGAGTATCTGATGTATCATTGTTACCAGAAATTTCTTGAATTTGAACACTAGACTTTTCATTTGTAATTTCTTCTTGTTCAACTGCTAAAATGTTTACTTCAGTTGGAGGATCAATTTCAGCATTGTAGAGAATGAAGGAATCCATGTCAGAGTGAATAGAGTAGATAGAGATATTCTGGGGTTTCTCCTGACTACATACCACATATTTCATTAAAGTTTTCTATACAGTTTTTTAGGTTGACCAAATACTGAAATAGTCGCATAGTACATGTCCAATTGTAAATATCCTTGAAGCTTTGCACCCCACGATCTAGATAATAACATGGCATACTTTGGTGGAATATCAGCTACTACTATGTCCATTAAAATGGTTTTGGCAAGATATTGAACTAGTGATACACATAAGTCTTTGATCAATCCTAGACATATGACTTGGCTCGAGTCAAAAGAGAATAGGTCTTTGTATGGCCTGGTAATATCTAGGTCCAGTTTCTCCATTACAGAGTTAGGCATTAAGTTATGAGAAGCACCAGAATCAAACATGGCATTATGAAGTATTTTATCGTGTATGTTCAGACTTACATAGAAAGGAGGAACCCCTCCATCTACTGATTTTCCATTTACCTCAGGGGCAAAAATCAATTCAGGCTGGTCATCAAAAACATTTGTTGCATTTTCATTCACAGAAATTTGGAGTGATCTACTGATTTGACCTCTGTAGACATCATGCTTAGCTAATTCTGATAATGGAACAACTATCTTTAATTTGCCTACTTTAGTCTCAAGATTAAAAGGTTTTTTAGTTTGAGTTCTTGTATTTCGACAGTGGAATTATCTTTTTCTGTTGTATTTTTTGTGTTTTTCGCCTTTTCAAGAGTGGGGTTATGGGCTAAAGTTGTTTCCAAATCAATTTCTAGAGGTTCTTCTATGTTTTTTTTGGGAGGAATAGAAGTGGAAGATTGTCTATGATGTAGTTGATCATTGGATACATCTTCAATGATTGGGTTATTTGGATTAGGTTTTGTTATGGAAAGAATATGTACAGGAGTAGTATTGATCTTACCTTTGTTGGGTTGTTTGTTATCTTTATGTTTATTGGTTTCAGGAACATCTATTCTTCTACTCCTCAGATTGTATTGCTTGTGGACTTCATAAATGGCTGTATCATATCCCTCCCTATAGTCAAATGATTCACCTGACTGGGTATGGAATTGTTTAAGCATGTGAGCTTCCTAATCCTCATGGGTCAAGAAAACTTGTTGTTCATTGTTCAGTCCCATCAAGTTAATTTGAGTGTCTTCTGTTGGTTCATCAGAAGTTGAGGCTTCAGCGTAATTTTCCTAGAATGGGGGGCTAATGTTTTGGTCAGGCCCACTCTTTCCAGTATTAGGGTTTTGGTTCTTCCTGAAATTTGGATTTCTCCTAGTATTGCTTGGTTGACCATCCCAAGGGGATTTCCTCTCAATTTTTTCTACTCTATCACCAAGCCTATCCATTCCTTTAATAATAGCATCTAATTTCTGTTCAAAGGCAGAAGGTTCTTCTTTGAAAGGTATCCTCCTTTCAGCTCTAGCTCTAGCTCGTTTAGATATCAGGTTGGCTTCAACACTGACAGCTATACTCTGCATTTCTTCTAAGGTTTGAGGAGCTCTTTCCCTAAGTTGGTATGCCATATCAGAATCAAATCCATTAGGGAACTTGATCAAGGCCAAGTCTGGAGGAGGTCTAAGATTTTGAGGAATAGAATTGTAAACATCATTGAACCTGGTACAGTAATCTTGGATAGTTTCTTGGGTACCTCTTTTCAGGCTTTCATATTCTGACAAAATGTGGAGAGGGAATTTATTCTTTTCCCATCTATTCAAGAATGTCTGGTAAAGAGCTTTTAGGTCATTGATATTATTTGCAGGGAGGGCCCTAAACCACGTTCTAACTTCCCCAGTCAAACTTTGGACAAATACTCTCATTCTAACATCATCAGCATCAACCTCATATATTTCAAAATAATCAGTCATTTTCTTAGTATGCTATTGAGTTGTGTAAGTGCTAGTGCCATCAAAAGGTTTGATTTTACTCTGATAGTCTTGGGGCATAGTCCTTGGGTTGGCAGGTAAGCGTAGAGGAGCATATCTATTTGCCATGGTTGCAGGAATAGATGTGACAACTGGTGTGGTTGGGATAACAATGGGAATATGGGTTGTGGATGGAGGAGTGGAAGGGGTAGCTTGAGGTTGGGAAGTATGAGGTGTTGATGATGGACTTGGAGGAGCAGTGGTGATCACCGAAAGGTTTGGTGTTATTTCAGAGGTAAGCTCTAACTGAATGGAGTTTTGCAGATGTCTATCAAGATGTGAAGTTACAACTTCCAGCTGTAAATCTTCAAGAAATACGAGATCATGAAATATGTGGGCTAACTTAGATTTCGAAAAAGTAACAAATAAATGGGTTTAAAACCACTCATCAAAAGGTTCTTCCCCAAGATAAATCCACTTCACAGGACAAGATCTTGATCTGCATAGAGGCTGAGAATTAGCAGAACTGTCCTGGCTCTCTTCTCTCCTAAGAATCCTAGGAATCAGATTAGGGTTTTCAAACATAGGTGGTGGATTTGGGTCAGGATTAGATCTGGTGTAACGAGTCCTTTCTGAAGCCAGGTTTCTAGGTTTATTTTTGGGTTTTTCTCTAAATGGGTTTGAAAATACAACTTCAACAATTTCTCTAAGAGTTTGAAAATGTGGGTTTTGAACTCTCTCAAAAACTTATTTGAAAAGAGGGAAATGTCTAATCTATAAGCTAGATCAGAGATACACTGAAGCAGCATTTATTTACTTCTGTAATTGCAAAGCAAAAGCATTTCAAAGGCTACCTAGCTAACCTCAGGCTCTGTCTATATCTTAGAAAGTAGACAATCGTAGTAATCAAATTATTCAGGTCCCCAGTGGAGTCACCACTATGTTATCACTCAGGTTTTCCCAGAAGTTGTAAGAAGAGGAAAGGAGGCTGAGGTAACCACAAACCAATCTTTTAGATACAGATTCTAGCCAATCTGTGTCTAGAGAGGGCTCTCTTTAAGTTTTAGCTTTGTTTTGAAAGATATTAGGCTAGTTATAAAGTTTAGGGGTTTTGTTTGAGTTTGGGTGGTGAGATTCAATCGCAGAGGGATAGTACTGGCTAGTTTAGGCCATTGGGCTAATGGAGTCAAGGAAGATGGATTAACTGGCCTTGGTCTCTTAACAAAGAATGGTTTTACAGAGCAAGATGGTCAAACAGAGAACAAACTAACACTTATAATAAATGGAATGATTTCAAATGGGTGAAAAGCAGTTAAGAATTCTTCAACCTATTTGAAAAAAAAATTGAATTGATTACTACTAAAGAGAAATTAAGTATTCTTTAAGTAATAGTCAAAATGAGAGAAATAGAAAACAGGAGCAGTCAAGGTTTCACTGTTTATTCTACTTCAGATGAAAACATAGAGAATGATAAATTTTGAAGACAGAGTGCAATCAAGCATATTCCAAATTACTCTTTTTTGTTTATCATTCAGATATGAACATAGATGATATAAGAAACAAGGGAGACTTTGAAACATAAGGTATAGATGACTTATTGATCCAATGTTTGATTCAAGAAATCTGTAGAAAGTCCTTTGTCTCAATTCTTTATCCAGCAAGCCATACAAAAATTTGATCCAATCAACACTTTATTCCAAAAAACCAATATTACAGCAATGTATATGAATCCACCCACAATACTCCAATTGCAGGGGTATTTATACAAAATTATTTACAAAAAATATCTCATAACAGAGTGAGATATATTATAGTGATGACTAATCCTATTTTACAATAAAATAGAGACAACTAGTCTCGAAAATAGGAGGAAGGGAAAATGATGTTGTGTTGTTCCTCTTTATGTTGAGTGTGCTGGAGACAGACCCTAGAATTTGGCTTGCTAGTGTATATTATGGTAACTTCGTGCTAGTTGCCCTGTTTTGACTGATACTCTTTACTTGTTTTGATACACTTCGACATGTTTGACCCTTTCCAACTTTCTTCATCCTGTTATGGTAAAAGCTCAAAATTTACATTTTACCAGGAGTAAATTGTTCATCAGTTCTGCGTATCTGAAAAAGTTAGGCTGGATTTGGAACAAGTGTTTTGCCTCATGTTCAATATAAAATAAGTTCTCTAGATTATCATATTGAACTCGGCCTGTGGGGAATGATTTTACTCTTGAAGCACTTGTTGATGAGCTAGCTTGATCTCTAGCATACTTATTCAATCTATCTACATAATCAATATGCTTCATTAATCTATCATTGATGACCAAAGGACTTGGCAACCCTTTATTTTGCAAAACTGTGAATTTTTCTGTAAAGGAATTGATTTCCACCTCAATATCTTGGCACCTCCTTTCTAAATTATACATTAGAGTTATCTTAGTTAGTACCGTTTTGATTTCTAGAATAGTGTTTGTCCTGTCTGGGATGCCAAGTATTTTTAGCTGTTCTCTATTTCTGTTATTCAAAAACTATATAAGCCGGTTGGCTTGTTCAGGCATCTGTCCCAACAAAGCTCTTATCTTTTGAATTTCTCCATGTGCTACTTTCACTAAGTCAATCTGCTCATATATCACTGTGATGGATGGCCAAACATCATTTATGGATTGAATGATGTTGGCCCAAAGGATTTCCTTGATCTCTGCCAAGGGCTTGTCAAAAGTGAGCTCTTATTCTAGTGTCTTTACTTTATTTTCTAAGGTTTTAATTTCCCTTATTTTCTCCACATAGTTCATCTTTGAGATACTATAATCTGTTTCCATTTTAGCCAAATTTTCTTTTGCTTGTTTCAATTTTGACACTTGTAGCCTCATTTCTTCCATTGCCTTTGTCAATTCTTCTGTGCTCAAATTCGTACTGCTGCCTGGTGTTGTTCCTACTTTGTATGTACCTGTGATTACCTCTATTGTGGTTGTTGGGACATTTGGAGCTAATGTTGTTCCAAGTGTGGAAGGAACTTCAGTTGAGACTATGGGGATGACCTCAGGAGGCTGAGAGGTCGGCTCTCCCTGTTTTTCCTTTAGTGCTTTTTCTAATGCCTGCTTTGTATCATTTAATTTTTCATTAAGTTTTAGGAGCAGGTCCATCATATCTTCTTCTGATTTCTGTTGTATAACTTTTGCAGTCTGTGGATGCCTTGAAGGAGGTAGCTTCAGCTATTTCCTTAGGGCAGCAATGTCCTCTTCTTTCTTTTTGATCAGAGCCTATATGCCTTTAGCATCTTTGGGATCATGTCCCAATCCAATGATGATTTCTTCTAATGATTTGATTCTGTTATCCTTGGCTAGAGAAAAGGCTCTCTCCAAATGTAATTGAGTTGTTGTGTTGTCCAAGGAGTTTTGTAACTAGTGGGCTAGCATTGCTTTGTTAGTCAGTGTGGAGTAAACCATTTCCCCAGTCTACTTGTGAAGTTCAATTTGGTCCATAGGATGAATATCTTTGGCTAGGACCTCTAAGTTTGTTCTAATGTAATCTGCTACTGACTGGGGTTGTTGTACCTTTGGCTTAAAATAACTCATTAACATTTTGCCTCCTTTAATGTCATAAGCTGACATTAATCTATGTTGGTTTGTCGGGGCCATTTTCAACTATTGGCTGTAAATTTGAAGCCTTATTGGGTCATTCTTAGCCTTTATCTTTGTGAAAGTCTTCTTAATGTCTAAGTCCTGTTTGCTTTGTGGCCTGGTAGATGATACTTCTACACTGTGTTGTCTTTCTAGCTCCTGCCTCTGTGAGCTAGTTGATGTTTCTACCACTGGGGAACTCTGTTGGTTGACTACCCTTTCTATTCTCTGGATGTCTGTGGTTTCTTCAATAATTTCATCTTCTGACAAAGGATTCAATCTTTGCCTCTTTGAGCTAGGCTATCCTATAGGTCCACCTGTGGGGGGAGTGGCTTCCCTATCCCTCTTCTTATTTCTTTCCTCATTCAGAGGAGTTTGCAATGCTGGAATTCTGCTGCTTTAGTTTGGGCTAGAGGAATTTGCACTTGACTCTTTTCTTTAGACATGCCAGGCTGATCTGTCATTGTAGGCTACTCTATGGTCTCTACTTCTTTGCCTTTGGAAGTTTCTGTAGCTGGTATGCTGGTTTCCTGTGTAGGCTGCTGAGAAGTTCCAGCAGAGGATGTACCAATTCCTAATTACTGAGGCAGCTTGAATGATACATGTCCAAAAGAGTCCAGGTCAAGGGTTTTTTCAAGATTTTTCATAGCATTTTCCATCTTTTCCTATTCACTAATCTCTTCTATTCCTTCTATCTATTCATCCTGATTTGCAAACTGTTCAATTTCTGGGATCCTATGGTGTATATAAACTGACAGCCTGTTATTTGTTCTTTTGTCACATATAAAACTATTAGGGTCATATGGCAGCCACCAGGAACTCTTCTTTAATCTAAGGTGGTCTTCTAAAATCTTTTCAGTTTCTTGCCATGCATCTCTAGAGTTGATGACAAAAGGGCCTAGTTGGTTCTTAATCGTTAACTGAGCTTTATTTTTTGCATTACAAAAATGGTCTGAATCTGCCTTTATGATCTGTCTGAAGTACTCTAGTGCAAATAATCTCATGGGCACATATTTAGGCAACTTGAAAGGGCAACGTTCAGACCCATACATTCTAATTTCTATGTGATTTTGGTACAGCTACCAGTCACCTATCCTGTACTGTTTAGAGAGCTACAGAATCTTCTTGATGTCACCAGTGATCTGAGGAGGGGGAGCTCCTATCAATAGAGTGGATTCTAGATGTAAAAATAAGTCAATGAATTCATTATAGGTATAAGGGGACTCATAGGTATTATGGAATACTAAGCTCCAAAAGATCACAGACCTTCGATTTCCCTTTGAGTCCAATTTCCTGATGGGGAAAGGAAAGCTATCTGGTTGATGATATAATAGAAAATGGTATATAAAAGTGGTGTATTTGAAACTCCTTCCCTATCCAAATTCATGAATTGATCATGGATTTTGTTGGCAATAAAAGTGGCATAGTCATATATGACAGCAGGAGGATGTTCTGGGGTAAAAATGGATAGTAAAACTAAGGTGATCTCATCAACATATTCACTAGAATTAAATCCTAGGATTAGGGATATCATGTCAACAATGAGTCTTCCAGTTTCAATGGAAAAAGTTTGTAGATAAAGAGGTGGACCTTTAGGATGGTGCTTTGATAGCATGAAGGTTTGAACAATACAACTTATCTCTGATTTGGACAATTGAGATGCTTTTTGAAGTAAAAATCTCGTGGAAAGACGAGCAAGGGGATGAGTAGAGTGGAACTGTATCATTTCATTGATGGATGTAGCAGTTATGGGAAAAAGAACAGTTTGGGAAGGGGACATAACTGCTCTATGGATAGGGTCATAATTAGCACAACATTGATGAATGATGTCTGGGAAAACATGGACTAAGGGAAGGAAATACATGGGAAGGTTTGATTCCCATAATATAAAAATGTTAGAGTTGTTTAGATAGCTATCCCTGACTTGGTAGAAGGCCTGAAGATGGTTCCTGTCACCAAATAAATCTTTTATTTGGAAATCTTTGTCAGCCAGGGGTAAATAATCTAAGTATTTATGAGGTGCATTCATGGGCGTGACATTCAGGGCTATATGGGCTTCCATATTTGGTTCTTGCGTATTCAAACTGGAATTTGGGATTTTTGTGGAAAATTGGAGTAAACAGTAGGTTTAGGGGTTTCTTTATGGTAGCTGCAAACTATTTTTAACTCAAATTGAGCTTTCTCTAGTAGAATTCTAAGTGGAAACTGAAATTTCTGGGTTGCAAGTAAAATGAATAAATACTTGTGTTTAAAGAGGAAAACCGTATAATGGCAGGTTGGTTGACAGGCTGCAAATCTCGTTCTGTAGTTTTGCTGGTCAGGTGGTGGTTTAAAAGCTAATACAATGGATTCAATCATTATTTTGCATGGGAGCTTGGACAAAGAAAACTACAGCGAAAATGACATTTTCATTGTTTTATTTAACGAAATTCAAGTTGGCGGGACTTTTTGGCATTATCGGGTGGATGATGTCAGCGTGATGGGATGTTTTGTCGTTAACGGAAGGCGGTAAGCGATTTGATCACACTGCTTTTGGAGTCAAGCGGTTTTAGACGGAGGGCGAGTGAGCATATGGAACAAGTGACACGTGGCGAGGGTACGGGGGAAAACCGCCTGGTGATCGTGAGTTAAAGTGCGGTCACCAGGGGGTTTGCGATATGATCGTCAACTGTCGGATGAAAAGGTAGAGATCGGATGACTAATAGGTTCTAGAGATGATGGGGAGTTATGTATGGCGGGCCCGATGTATTTAACAACGTTTAATCATATCGGGGGCATTTTTATTGGTTAGGGGGTTGGCTATTAATTAACCCAAATGGTTAATTAATCCCATATGGCATGGCGAGATAGGTTATTAATAAACCTTGGATAATTTATTAATACCTATTAACTTATATAATGGTTATTTACCATTGGGGCAGGAATTATATAAAGTGTGGGGGTTTAATATATTTACATATTACGAGAAGGGTTAATTTTTTCGAGATTTATATACTAATAGTTAGAAATTAATATGAAACAGAATGAAAATAAGCACTAAGCTAATGTTAAAAATTCACATAGAAATTTAGGCTTAAGTGGGAAAAGGGGGTTTTAAGTGATATTATGCATTTCCTAAGCAAAATAGGTTTTTTCACTTAGGCAAACTTTATGAAATGAAATGAATGATGGGTGGATGATTTATGAATACTTAGGCTTTTAGATCATTGGGCTGAGGGTCTAGTCCCTCCAGAAGTCATTGAAATGCTTTGAGCCCCTTTGAATTTCGAAGACCTCAATACTTTTATGGGGAATTAGTGAAATTTTTAGGGAAAAATGTGAATGGAAGTAAGTTATTTAACCTTGCCTTTCTTGAACTGCATCAAGTGTAATGTATGCCTTACACTGGTGATAAAAGTAGAGATCAACACATTTAAAAGCATTTTTCATCACAAGTATCATTCTACAACACCATCTACCTACCCTACCTACTTTAGCTTGACATTTTTTCTTCTTTATTTGAGTGCACTTAGACTAGCAAACCCTTATCAATCTTCTTTTTCTTTACATAGCAAGCCTACCTAAGTCTACACTTATTACGTGCAAGGGCTCATATTACACTGTTGAGCTCCTTTTTATTTATTCTACCTATCTACTTATCTGCCAATATTACACTGTTTGGTCAGATATTTATTCTTTATCTCTAAAATATGAAATTAAAATATGAATAAGCCAAGTTTAAACAGTTTGACTCTTCATTACTTGTGGCATGAATTTAACAAGCTGCACACAATTGCTTATTACAGAAAATGAAATAGTAGTGGCATTTAGACTTGTACACTTTCTTGGTCTATTTTTGTTTGGGGTTCATTTCTTTCACTTTTTTGACCATTTTATTCTTTTTACCCTTTGATTTTTCTTTTAGGGTATACCCTCTTTATATTTTTTAAATTTTTTGATTTTTTGACAATATGGAAAACCTTTGCAACAAGAAAATGTATGAACATATTAGAGAGCTACTCAAGTCAAACATGAAATATAACACCTATTGGTATAGGAGCATAACGCACTTCATTCTAGTGAAGTCTACATTCTCACCTAGTGATGTAGCATAGGTATTCATCAGAGATGTGGTTAGATTGCATGGTGTTTTGAAGAAAGTTATGTCAAATAGGAATGCAAAGTTAACTTCAAAGTTTTGGAGGGAGTTGTTTGCAAGTTTGGGCACAGAGTTGGCCTTCAATACAACTTATCATCTGTAGACAGATCGACATACAGAGAGGGTCAAAAGGATATTAGAGGTCATGTTGAGGATGTATGTGATGCATCAACACTAAAAGTGGGAAGAGTATCTTCCACTAGTAGAGTTCGCTTATAACAATACGTATCATGAATATTTGAGGATGAGCCCATTTGGGGCATTGTATGGGCAGAGTTCCAATACTCCTATCAGTTGGAGCAATCCAGTTAATTGGGTGTTGATTGGACCAGATATGTTGGAAAACATGGAACATGTAATGAAAGTGATCAAGAAGAATCTAAAGGAAATAGAGGATAGGAAGAAGAGCTATGCATATCAGAACAAGTTTTTCAAGGAGTTCCAAGTTGGGGAACAAGTGTACTTTCACATCAAAGTGAAGAAGAGCTCCTTGCGGATTGGATCATGTGCCAAGATGGCACCACGGTTTTGTGGACCCTTCAGTATTACTGAGAGGATTGGTCCAGTAGCCTATCGACTTGCAATGCCTCCGACAGTAAAATTCCATGATGTTTTACATGTTTCATTTCTTAAGAAGTATGTTAAAGATGTTGGTCATGTTATTGACTGGTTTGTATTGCAGGTGAAACCAGATGGAGAATTTCAGCTGGAGCCTCAATGTATATTGCAGAAAAAGGTTCTCAGGCTCCAAAACCGAGCAATTGAGAAAGTTAAGGTGTAATGGAAATGCTTTGGGCCTGATGAACCTACATTGGAGTTGGTGGGTCATATGTGGGTTATGTATCCTTCCTTGTTTGTCGGTTGAGGAAAAGTAGTTTTGGTATGGTGTTTTGGTATATGTCTTGGTATATGTTTTGGTGATTTTGGTATATGTACATATGAATATGGATGTAAATACAACCATGAGCTATGTTATAAATCTCCAATAAGCGGAATGGGTGTCATATCATTATGATGTTATGTTTCTTATGTTTTCATGTTGGTTTTCTTCTTAATAGTTTGAACATTGTAACTAATACATTGAGCTAAGTTATAAATCTCCATCGAAAGTATATTTTTCTTACAAAATATTTGTGGTTATAGGCGTTGTTGAACATCGAGGAAGGTGTTCCCCCGAGGAGGGGGGTTCTGTAGCAACCCTGGTTAAAATTCCATATAATAAAAGTTAATAAAGGTATAATAATAACCACTATTGATGGGACACTTACTCCAAACCGAGCGTTGGGCAAGAGATCCTAGTGATGGGGATCACTTGTGGTTATTTAATGGTTAAGGAAATTGGGAAAAGCAATGGCTAAGGCTTTGCAAAGGAAAAATGGCATTATTGGCATAATTGTTTATGTAAAAAATGGAAATTATGAGAGAAGGGAGGTGAAAGGTCACAAGTTGCATGTGAGGAGGAAATTGAAGTAAAATAATGGAAAATGAAGAAAATAGAGGCCTCATTCATAAAAAGGCCTTTGAGGATCAGTTGGCAAGATTTTCCTAATCTTTTGTCAGTTTATTTTTGAATCTCTCTCATTATTCTCTCTCTCTCTCCCTCTCGTACTCTTGTGTACGTAGAGTTTTGTTGTAAAACTCTTGGAGGGTGTGGAATACTTGGATTTTTGGAGCAAGAAGGAAAATGAAAAGTAGGAAAGCGTAAGAGGAAATTGGGATCAGAAGCTACAATGGATTTTGCTTGTAGGTACCAAACTGCATGTATGTTTTCCTC
>APFE030529972.1:0-14295 GCA_000404065.3 Pinus taeda
ATTAGACTAAATATAATAAATTTTATCCCACGGGAATTTTTATTATATTTATGTGATTAATTAGGATAAAATTTCATAACCTACCCAGAGGAGTTATGAATTAATAGTTTTATCATAAAGTTCAAACAATGAATAATTGAATTTGCTTGAATTAAAAATTTTGCCCACAAGCAATTTTTATGTCATTACATTCAATTTTGAGCATGATTTACATTGGTAAAACATGAAATTTTATTAAGCCTCAATTTTAACATAAGCATGTGATTTTTAATGCAGTAGTACAACCTGCAAATTTCTCTGAAATTCATTGTGACATTCCCGAACTTAAGGGAGATAACTATAAGGTTTGGAAGGAGAGGATTCTCCTTCATTTGGGGTGGATGGACATAGATTATGCTCTTAGGAAAGATGAACCACCGACACTCACTAATACCAACACTCCAGCGGACATCATCCTTTATGAATGATGGGAGCGATCCAATCGTCTAAGCATGATGTTCATTAAGACTAAAATTTTAGCTGGTATTCGTGGTTCCGTTGATCAGCATGAAAAGGTCCGAGACTTGTTGAAGGCCATTGACGATCAATTCGTCACTTCTGACAAGGCACTAGCAAGCACCCTAATCATGAAGTTCTCATCCCTAAGACTCACCAGTGTGAATGGTGTACGCAAGCACATCATGCAGATGAGGGATATGCTGAAAGGTCTAAAGGTTACAAAATTTATTGTCCATCTCATAGCACTAGGATTGTGGAATCAAGAAATGCAAAGTTTCTTGAAAATGACTTGATCAGTGGGAGCGATCAAACCAGAAACATAGTTTCTGAGAAAGATCATTCAGAATCTCAACCTTCCACTTCAAGTGATAGATTGATTATTGTTCATAGCACCCCTCAAGTACAAACTGGTGTTGAACAACCAATTGTTGAAGTTCCACAAGCTGCTAACGATATTCCAGTAGATCAAGGATTCCAAGAGTTGCCAAGAACTTTTGAACAACAAGTTGAACCACATACTTCTCAGGAAGATGATGGTACAACATTAAGAAGATCTACTAGACCAAAGAGATCGGAAATTCCTAATGATTATGTTATGTATCTACAAGAATCTGACTACAACATTGGAGCTGAAAATGATCCCGAGTCATTTTCACAAGCCATGAGTTGCAAAGAATCAGAATTATGGTACGATGCCATGAATTCCATAAAGAGTAATGAAGTCTGGGATCTTTTTGAGTTGCCTAATGGTGCAAAATCCATTGGATGTAAATGGGTCTTTAAGACAAAGAAAGACTCATTAGGCAACATTGAGAGATACAAGGCAAGACTTGTTGCTAAGGGATTCACTCAAAAAGAAGGAATCGACTACACGGAGACTTTTTCTCCTGTATCTAAGAAAGATTCCTTGCGAGTTATTATGGAAGCCGAGTTCGATTGCTGTTTTGAGGCTACTTTACATGGTGTATGGCTTAAGAGTTTCATTTCTGGGCTTAGAATTATGGATTCTATCTTTAAGCCATTGAGAATATATTGTGATAATTCACCTGCTGTTTTTATGGCTAAAAACAACAAAAGTGGGAGTCGAAATAAACACATCGACATTAAGTATTTAGCTATAAGGGAACGTGATAAAGAAAAGAAAGTGGTCATTGAGCATGTCAACACTGAGTTGATGATCCCTGATCCTTTGACTAAGAGCATGCCAAAGAAAAAAGCAAGATAATTTTGGTAAGCAGAACAAAGACAAGGCGGAGATAAATCCACGGGCTCTGATACCAATGTAAGAAAAATCTGCAACAACGATTCTATATGCGGAATTAAAGAATCTAAAATGAAACTTTAGATGTCCAGGATTACCTCCAGCCATTGATAACGCTCTTGCTGCAAACCACAGTCCAGTTGCTTCTTCACTGAAACAGCACTCCAGCTTCAATCCAAGCAAAAGGAAAAATCACAGAAAATCTAAAGGCACTTCCAAGCTATGCTCTCTCAGCTAGATGATGTAAACAACTGAAGGGTATTGAGATGCTATCTTGGGGACCAAACAGATGAATTTATAGCCAAGCTTCCATCAAGCTTCTAATGGCTATGTGTCAGCTGTTCCACAGATCAAGGTAGAGAACTCCAGATGAAGTAATGGACCACTTCAGAAGCTCCAACCAGAAAATTAATTAACTGCAGTTGATTTCCTTAATTTAAGGAAACTACTGCAGTTGGTTTCCAAAAATTAAGGAAAGACTGAAGTTTAGTTCCATAACTGTAGGTTACAGGTTGGCAAAAATTAATGGATTTTAACATGTTTAATCTGTTGCATTTGGACAGAAGGATTGTTATATGTCAGAGATGGTGCAACGCAACATGTTACAAGCATATCATTCCTTGTATCAGTATACAGTGATTTGTTATCAAAATACAAGCAATCCCTGCAATGTGGCGATCAAATCTATGAACCAAGCAACCTGATTGCATTTGCCAAAAAACAAGTACATATACATATTGGATTTTTCCTTTTTGCAAAATATTTAATAAAGGACCATAACAACTTATCATACTAGGGTATCTATTTCCCAATTTTCAGAATTTAAGAAATTCATAGTTAGTTAGATATCTGTTTTCTGGATCCATCACATTACATATATACATTTGTGATGGATCTTGAAAACATTATCTAAATAATTTTATTCACAAAATTCTCTATTGAGAAATTCAAAAGGATCCATCACATTACATATATACATTTGTGATGGATTTTGAAGACAATATCTAAATAATTTTATTCACAAAAGTCTCTAGTGAGAAATTCAAAATTAAAATCTCAACCATGGAGAGATTCAAAATTATAATTTAATTAGTTTTCATATCTACATAGGTTAAAAAAACCAACAAAGTATTTTCTTACGCATCTGCATCTGAGCTGAGACCACCTTGGTTATCTGGATGCAATAATGATTTAGCTGTCGACTACATTGCGTTTAATATTGTAAAATTTACAGGTTGATTACATATTGGGTAAAAATCCTGTGGGCATGTCGTTCATGGTGGGCTTTGGTGACAAATATCCACAGCAAGCTCATCACAGAGGGTCTTCAATAGTTTCAATATACGTGGAATCGACAACGATATCATGTACCGAAGGTTTCATGGTGTGGTTCCACAGACCAGCACCGAACCCAAATGAATTAACAGGTGCAGTTGTAGGAGGGCCTGATCGCCATGAAAGGTGTGAGGATTGCAGGGCCGATCCGAGCAAGATTGAGCCCACAACGTATATCAATGCCCCTCTCGTGGGAGTCCTGGCTAAACTCCACAGTATCAGCATGAAATCACCAATTTAAATTTGAAAGGTTATGCTATTAATTCATTCTTTGTTCTAAGTTTGCTTTCCGTTGTGGCTAGATTAATTAGCCAATGGAAGAAAGTATATGAACTTTGTTTATACTGGGCTCTAGGATTATTTTTTGGGTCATTTCAGCTTGTTGGATCCCATGGCCAGATTGAAGGCTTGTCACTGCTACTTCCATCCTGGATCCTGTATGCAGAGTAGGCTTTGTAAATCGCTTTTTCCTTTTAAATAAAGTAAAATTGTATCACTTGTAAATAGAGAGACTTTACGTCTTGGATCCTGTACGAATAGGGTTTAATATGGCTGGTCAATTCTCTCCTCCTTTGCTTTATTGAATATAAATTTGTATTACTTGAAAAAAACAGAGAGTATATGGGAGTGTCGGAGCTATTACATGAAACATTCATTTTCTGCGTTGGTTAATCGAGATTTAACCTTCTTGTTATATATATATATATATATATATAATATTAATATTGGTTTTTGTTAAAAAAAAATAAAAATAATGAAACATGCACTTTTAGACAAAGTTCCAATAACAACGCCAATACTCTTATACTTACACCAACACTCTTATTTTTATTTTTAATATTAGTAATGTGTTTTGCCACTAGATATACTTGTTTAGGGGTTTTATTTTTTATTTAAAATTATGTTTGGTAAAAGTTTAATATAAAATTAAGTTACATAACTTTATTATAAAGTGTATTTTATTCATATGTAATATTTTTAATATTGTTTTAAAGTTATTTTTTTACTTACAATTTTCATTTATAAAGCAATTTTATTGTAAGAGTGATTTTTTATTTGTATAATTGAACTTATATGCAAAGTTAAATGAGGGAATATATATATATATTTTTCCATAACATCAAGGAAAATTTTAAGGATGAGAATTATTTTAAAGTTTAGAAATTTTGGCAAATCTTACTATTTCATAATATGTAAAGTGTAAAACATTTTGCAATTTGTTTATAAAAGAATTAAAGTCTTTAAAATTTTGGTAATTTTTAAGGTAAAATAATTTTATACTTTAACTTTTGGATGAATCGTTTTTAGAAAAATTAGAAATTGGTGAATCTCCTGTTAGGAAAAAAAACATCGGTAGCCTTTAAAATTTTCTCTCTACAATATCCATCATCATGTGGATAAAATTTAAGGTGCCATGTGGTTCTTTGTTACAAATTAATGTCTTTTTTCAAAAAGTGGCATAACTTTCAGATTTGAAGTCTATCTTTCATGTTGTTATTTTTTAAATAGACTATTTTTTGAGAGAGCTTTCTATTTAGATAATCAATTTCAACATTTGAAATATATATATATATATATATATATAGAGTTGCTCCAACTCAACTTTTCCTTACCAATTTCAACTATTTATGGAAATCTCACATGGGGGTTGTACTAGGAAGTAAAGAATTATATCAAATTACGTTGGGAAAAGAAAAATATCCCACTAATATTGATAAGAGAGCCAAATGAGCCAAATGGGAGGAATGATGAATCATGTGGATTGATGGAAATGTCCATTTATCCTGATTTGTGGTTTCATATTCAAGAAACTGATTAATCAGATGAAAGTTTTTGTTTGTTTGTTTTATAATGTGGTTCATGGACTTTGGATATCAGTGACCCCTATTTCCATGCAATATTTTCACTAGGCAAATCCTCCTCTAGGGATCACTTCCTACTTGCTCAACCACAAAGCATGACCTCACGGGTGTTGAGAGAATTGAACCCGTGACATCTCAATAGCAAAGGTGCTTTAACGTCAGGGACTTGATCAATTGAGCTAACCTTCAGGGTTGACTTTGAAGAAGTATTAGAAAAGTTGAAAAATATATTTTGTGAACCTAATGTGAAGTTAGATCTCATCAACTTGAAAATCAAATCATGACATTAAGTCCTAATGATTTACCTTGCATTGAAAATTATAGATATATAAGTTCAAAACTTTTAGAAATTTAAATAAAGACTATCAAATTGATCTATATGATGAGAACTACATATATATTATTCTTTCCAAGCTTGGTTCTACATATATTTTTTATCTACATATTATCCACTAAAGAAGCTCTAGGGTTTCATATCAAAAACCTTCTCTTGAATCTTTTTGTCATTCTATGGTTAGATAGTAATATAAGCTCTTACATATTGGAGTGATTAGCACTATAGGTACATCTAACAAGGCCATGGTGGCCTAATAGAAATATAAAACCAAGCATCCAAAGAAGAAAAATCCTTGCGAAAACAAGCAAAACAAGGGCCCCAAACCCTTTGAAACATCTTCTACTGCCAATGGTCACAAAGGACCAAAATGAAAAGAGTAAGAAGATTGATAGACATTGCAATGATTGTGGAAAAAATGGTTAATTTGGAGTTAAAATGTTCTAAAGTGATGGAGACCTTGGAAGCAATAAAGAAGCACAACCTACATCTCGATTCTTCTTCTAACACTTCCTCTCATGGACATGCACTTTATGCTTTTGGTTTCTCCTTAAAGCAATCTATACTTCTTCTTCTAATGAGTGGCTTATTGATTGTAGAGCATCTTATCATATGACTAAGAATAAAGCCTTTTTTTCTACTCTTAATGATTAAAACACTTAATAAATACTTATTTGTGATGATAGACCTATTAATTTTATAGGATTTGGAACAATTCAAGTAGATAATTACCATTTGAATGATTTATTATGTGTTTCAAGTCATTCTTGCAAACTAATATTAATATCATATCACTCATTAAGGTGAAGATGAAAAAACAAAGTTTTCACCTCACCAATTTTTAATTGAGGATTTAAAAGATCCTAAGCACATCCTTTCCATTGGAATAGTTTGATATTACTAGGTTGTACAAGTTTGGCAACTTTGGGTCATCCTATTTTCCCTCAGTTTTTATTTTTCATAGTGATAACTTAGCAAACTTTGGCATAAGTGATTTAGTTATCTAAACTATCACTTATTGCAGAAACCTTGTAATAAAGATATGGCGATTGGCCTTCTTCTTGTTTCTTGTTGAGATGACATTTATGATGGTCGTGTTGGAAAACATCAGTATGATAGTTTTGACAACTGTGTCTCTTGACACACTACAACCTCGTTGTAGCTTTTCCATAGTGTTTTTGAGGTCCACTTTCTTCTACTCATTTCCTAAGGTTCAATTACTTCTTAACTTTCATTGATGACTTATCTAAACAAACATGGGTTTATTTCTTAAAACATAAAAGATACGTTTTTGACTTGGTTTTGGCCTAAAAGGCCCTTGTAGAAAAACAATATAGAAATCAACTACAAAGGTTAAGAACAAATAATTCAGGTGAATATGTCAACAATAAATTCACAAATTATTTCACTTCCACAAAGGATATACAAAATATAACACCAAAAGAAGCATGGATTAAAATTAAGCTAGATGTAAGCCACTTTGTGTCTTTGGTAGTCTCCAGAATGCGCTCACACTCCTAATTAAAAAATGAAATATTTACAACCTAAAAGAGAGAATTGTATTTTTGTTGGATATTCTAAAGATGTAAAAGGTTATAGACTTACTCAACCTCGATTCAATGAAATAATCATTAGAATATATGTTAAATTTGATGAAAATCTCTTAGTCTAGAAGTTTGATTTCGTGGTTGTGTTTTAATAAGGGGGAACCCTTTTATTGGTTTGTTTCACTAATTCAAATTGGTTTGGAAACCCTAATGATCATAATTCTAATGTGGGTTATGTTTTCAATCTTGGTTCCAGACATATCACTTAGGATTGTAAAAGGCACAAGAATATCACTCATTTTTCAAAAGATTAGAGTGTTAAGCAATAATTAATGCAATTCAAGAAGTATCTTGGCTTTGACATATATTTTCATAGCTTTCCAACAACATCATCAAACCACCCTTTGTTGTGACAATCACAATGCCATCAAGATAGCCAAAGATCTAGTTCAACGTTAGCATAGGAAACACATTGAGCTACAAATGCACTTCATCGGAAAGATCATTCATGATCAAGTTACCTTGAAGTGCTCTTTTCCCTTACAAATGATCTAGTTGCATATATTTAAATGAATTCTTTTATAGAAGCAGAGCTTTTTAAAATTCAATCTATGTTAGGAGTTCAAGAATTTGTGATTAAGGGGAGATGAGCTATAGTGTTTCCTTCATTCCCATATTAATCATCTTTTTAAATCCTTAAATCCTATTTCAAGTTTCTCTTAAGGGTGATGTTAGGATATTTAGACACTTGAGAGTCAATTAAGTTCAACTTGTTTTAATATGTCTATTAGGTAACAATGAGTTTCATTGTGTGTTTCTTTAGTATGCATTAGTTGCATTGTAATCCAATGGTCACAATATGTTCTAGACATAAAGTGATATGAAGAATCATATTCTCCTTGATATTGATCCATGGCTTAAAACCTGATTGATCCATGATATATATTTAAAGAGCATAGAAAGTCATGGTTGATGAGCATTTTGTAGAACTCTCTTAAGCAATGTTTTTTATTTTGCGTTAATAAACTTACCTCAACTCTCCACATTGGCTAGGGACATGGATTGTTTCCCTCTTTGAGGGTTTTAACCATGCACAAATATTGACATTATGATATTTGATCTATTTGTAAGAGTGGTTACTTATGTTGTTCATCATGTATGGAATACCCTGTTTTCTTAAAATATTTTTTTATTACAAGGGATAATCCTCTCGTAATGGCTCATCTTTCCATTGGTTCCCTAAGGTTTATTGTTATACCCTAGTTCATTCTTGGTATATCATGATTTGAATGATATGAAACTACTGTGAAAATGAAAGATGTAATTCATTCTATTTCTAATATAACCTATCTATGTTTCCTCTCTAGTAGAATACATTTAAACGAACCAATTTAAAACAACAAAAGGGAGGCACTAAAATCATGGAAATATTTGACTAATTATGATTGGTACCAAACATAAGATCATTTCAAAGAGGATAAGGAGATGTTTGATGGTAAACTTGCTTATTTTCCACAGATGGAAAAATTTGGTGATGTGCCGAATTTACTACCTTATGTGAAACACAATCCATCCACAATGTATTTTAGAGAACATTGTGCTAATTTTAATCACGGTCAACCACAATGTTATTGGTAATTAAAATTAACCTCTTGTTTTTCTACTCAACAATATCATTTCCTCAAGATTAATAGTTGTGCAAATAGCTTAAAACAATCACTTTCTCCAAAGACAACTTAGTAAAATCCATAAATGAAAAATATGACATGTTATCAAATACGAACATGAAAATGACATGTGATAATGTGTTGTTCCAAGAATTGGGTCATTGTTTCACCATTCACATGTGTCAATGGAATAACCTTTATCCATCTAATAAAGTATTCTGTAATCATGATTGTGTACTTGCATTGCTTTAAATAGTGGGCATTTATCTCACCTATGACATTAAATCCCCATTTCTTGAAAGGATACACATTATCAATATCTTACAAGGGATTTATTTCCTTCTTTTATTTATCTATGCATGTTTTTATATCTAATATTATCTGAATTGTGCATCCCCATGTTTGAAAAATGTGGGACAATAATGTCCAACCATTAAGAATTTATGAGCAATGTTATCTTTAAAGAAGTGACAACTAGTTGGACTATCATGCAAATAATTCCATACTTTCTTAGCATTATGTTTCTCACGACATCTCAATAACACATCAACATAGCTTTCCTTAGAAATAATACCATTGAAAATTTTATATTGAGTGCATTTAAGTCCTAATGATCTTCTTCTTTTCACATCTTAATGTGCTTATTTAATGTACACATGATGTTGTCCGTCAACTACTACTTTACATAGGCCTTTTCCAATAACAATGATAGAATGCTTAACATATATCTTACAATTGAATGACAATCATCCAATTTTCTTGCCTTTCACCAATTTCCTTTTGTATAAAGAGAGATCTACAACAACATGAGGAAGGATTACTTTTTTTGGGATTTTCAAGATGCAAGGTTTGAATTAATTAATTTCTTTGACCATGGTGAAAATTTGTTTCTCAAGTCTTGGATAATTTAGTTCAAAATCCTAAGACCCATACTCATAAACTATATAGAAAACTCACTCCCTCATCTTTTTGAGTGAGGATAACAACAAGGGAGTGATATAATGCAAATATATATAGGTAGAATTCCTTAATGATGTTTAGATTGGAAAAGGATGGGAAGGAAACATTGACTAATTTGATTTTATTAAATTCCCTTCTCTCAACCTTTGTCCACTAATGATCTTTTACATGAGATTCATGATTTTAAAGGAATCTAAGCCAAATAATTTATGAAATTAATCTTCCAAAATAATGATTGCAACAATGTCTTCTTATGAGGTGGGGCATCTATGTGATAGCTTTGATTCTTTCCAAATTCATTAGTATTGAATTTTTCAATATGATATGGTCAAGTAACTTTCTTTATACCACAATGAATATTATTTTCTTTGGATTTAAATAGATTCCATGCTTCCTGCACCTGTCAAATATTTTATTTTAAGTATCATAGTTGGTTGGAGTTATTTTTTGAAAAGATCACGATATTGTCTATGTAAACAACCACTCTTTAGTTAACAAGGCACACAAAATCCATATCCGTCATGCATTGAATAATATTGATGACATTCAACAATCTTGGGATTATTTTGAAAGCATATGTATTTATTTAGTCTTGAAAGTGGTTTCCAATTGATCCTCGTCCAAGATAAGGACATGAGTGTTCATTGAAAATTCATGAAAGAAAGATAGCATTTTAGAACATGTGAACATATATAAAGTTTGTTCCATGGGTGGAACAAGATAGTTATTCTTCTCAAATTCTAAATTAATATTTGGAAATCCATTTACAAACTCATCTCATCACTCTTCTTCCATATGACAACAACAATTGTAATCCAATTACTTGTCTAATAAATGATTCAATGATAGTGGATGCATTTTTTATAGCTTCTACCAAAAAGGCTTAGTGGCAAGCTTAAGAGGCATCATATCTTTTATAATCCTGGTACATAATAGTGTATTTTGTAACCATGTTTTATATTCTTTTAGAGTATTTTTTAACCATGATTGTGTACTTTCATTTCTTTAAATAGTGAGCATTTATCTCACCTATGACATTAAAGCTCCATTTCTTGAAAGGATACTCATTAGCAATAGCTTACAAGGGATTTATTTCCTTCTTTTTTCTATCTATGCATGTTTCCATATCTCTTAGTACTGATTTGTTCATGCCCATGTTTGAAAAATGTGGGACAATGATGTCCAATCATTAAGAATTTATGAGCAATGGTATATATAGAGAAGTGATAACTAGTTGGACTATCATGAAAATCATTCCACACTTTCTTTCCCTTGTCTTTCTCAGGGCATCTCAATAACATATCAACATAGATTTCCCTAGAAATAATACCATTGAAAATTTTATATTGAGTACATTTAAGTCCTAATGATATTTTTATTTTCACATCTTAATGTGCTTGTTCAATTTCCACATGATTTTGTCTGTTAGCTACTACTTTACATAGGCCTTTTCCAAGAAAAATGATGGAATGCTTAACATAAATATCTAACACTTGAATGGCACTCATCTAATTTTTTTTCCTTTCACCAATTTCCTTTTATATAAAGAGAGATCTACAACAACATGGGGAAGGATTACCTTTTTAGGGATTTTCAAGATGCAAGGTTTGAATTAATCAATTTCTTTGACCATGGTGAAAATTTGTTTCTCACGTCTTGGATAATTTAGTTTAAAATCCTAAGACCCATATTAATAAAATATATAGAAAACTCACTCCCTTCCTCATATTTTTGAATGAGGATAACAATAGGGGAGTGATCTAATGCAAATACATAAAGGTGGAAATCCTTAATGATGTTTAGATTGGATAAGGATGGGAAGGAAACACTGGCCAATTTAATTTTCTTGAATGCCCTTCTCTCAACCTTTCTCCACTAATGACCTTTCACACAAGATTCATGATTTTAAAGGAATATAAGACAAATAACCTTCTAAAATTAATCTTCCAAAATAATGATTGCACAAATTTATTCTTATGAGGTGGGGCATTTATGTGATAGCTTTGATTCTTTCCAAATATATTACTATTGAATTTTTCAATATGACATGGTCAAGTAACTTTCCTTCTACCATAATGAATATTATTTTCTTTAGATTTCCTTCTACCACAATGAATATCATTTTCTTTGGATTTAAATAGATTCCACAAGTCTTGCACCTATCAAATGTTTTCTTTTAAGTATAGTAGTTGGTTGGAGTTTTTTTTTGAGAAGATCATGATATTGTCTATGTAGACAACTAATCCTTAGTTAACAAGGCCCATAAAATCCATATCCATCATGCATTGAAAAATGTTGATGACATTCAACAATATTGGGATTCTCTTGAATGTATGTGTACCTCGTTTAGTCTTGAAAGAGGTTTCCAATTGATCCTCAACCAAGATAACGACATCAATGTTCATTGAAAATCCATAAAGGAGAGATAACATTTTAGAACTTGTGAACATCTATAAAGTTTGTTCCATGGATGAGACATGATAATTATTCTTCTCAAATTCTAAATTAATATTTGGAAACCCACTCACAAACTTTCTCATCACTCTTCTTTCATATGGCAACAACATTTGTAATCCAATTACTTTTACAATTACTTTCCTAATAAATAATTCAATGATAATAGATGTTACTTTCCTCATAAATGATTCAATGATAATAGATGCATTTTTTTTTATAGCTTCTACTAAAAAAAGCTTAATGGTAAGCTTAAGAGACATTATATCTTTTATAATCGTTGTATATAATACTTTCAGATTATAATATATTTGAAAAATACATCTCTATAAACTTATAATAACTTGTTATATTCTCTCTTTTCAATTATTAAACAATCAGAATTGAAATTCAAATTTTAAGTTTCACTAACTCAAACTACATAAAAGGGCTATTTATTTTAACAATTAAACATTTTTTTAAGTAAAACTATTCCTATTTTATTTTATTAAACTTTACATCGTTCATCTTATCTTCCGAGCTATTTATTTTAACAATCAAACAATTAAACTTTCTTTTAATGAAACTATTTTCATTTTATTTTATTAAACTTTACATTGTTTATCTCATCTTTACAATTATCTGAATATTTAACATATTCATACTTAAATGTCTAAGTCAAAAAACAATAATTTATTATTATTTTTTGGTTAAGTATCTTCTAACTTACATCTTAATTAAAACCCAACCCAAGTCTAAAAATTGTTTCACCATCAAATTTATTAAATAAAAATTGATAAAAAAAACATTAAACAAAATATGGTTCATGAGCTATTGCTTGGTATCTGCATTTTCTGTAAGACTGCCTTATAAGACTAATAGAATGTATATGAAAGAGATTCCAGTTTTGAAATTAAACTTTATACCTCCTCTCTAATCTTACAAGACCAATAGAATGTATATTAAAGCTTTAAATTTTAAAATTAAACTTTATACCTATTCTCACTAAACTTTTCATTAAATTATATAATTTTTTAAACCAATCCAGCATTAAATTTGTTATTTTTTTAATTTACAAAATAATAACTTTAATTACTTTACATCTAAATTTGTTCTTTAATTTTTACCGGTATTTTGTATATTAATAGTAACGCTGATCATGCCGGCTTTATTGGCATTATTGGCAACAGTTAGTTCATATTCAGTTTGTGTCGAAAAACTACAGCCAGTTCATATTCAGTTTGTGTAGAAAAACTAACTTCGTTATCTTCCTTGTCTTTTTTGAAAATTTAACATTTGCTCGTTAAAAGTACTGCGAGGAAATGGTGACGAGTCGGCCTTATACAGTGACTTATCATTTAGTTAATGTTTTCATGGAATTTTCCTCCTTTCATATCCAACAGACTTCTCTAGCCTTCAAAATAAGCCCCACATCAACCATGCATGCAAAACATGTACAAGACTTTTTTGTCCTGCAAAACCTGTACAAGCCCCATGTGCATGCAAACGAGAGATCGATTTCCCTTCGTCATTACACGTTGGATGCGTGAGACACAAATATATATACACATCATATTTTTATTTTTGTAGCATATTTTTATTTTTGTAGCAGAAATGAGTTTCAGGCTTACCGTTGAAAGGTTTGTGTGTATAATTCTTGGTACTGTGCTGTCTACTCATCATCAGTTTGTGTTGGGTGAGTTTGACTACAAAGATGCTCTGCATAAATCTATTTTGTCTTAGGAGGCTCAACGTTCAGGAAAACTGTCCAGTAGTAGCAACACGATAAGCTAGAGAGGAGATTCTGCTTTAACAGACGGACAAATCCAAAATGTAAAAATAACATTTTCTCATTTTGGTATTGCCATTTGTTCCGGATTGTTTTAGAAATGTTGTTTCCTGAATGTTTTAGAAGTGTTGTTAATCATACCCAAAATGACAAAATAATGACGCTGATCTTATCAATGCGAAAATAACGAGGGTATCTATTCTAAATGTGTTATAAAACCTACACAGATGAATCTAGCTAGTAAAGGTTGAACACACAACTTTGCAGAACAAAAACACTAAAAGAAAATCGAAAGAAGAAAAAAATGATTAATTAGAAAATATGTTACAATACTCATGATATAGCATTACTTGGTGGAGATCCCACTATAGTGGTGATCAATGAGAAGACTCAACATCTACAACAAGTTCCAGAGATAACTAGTCAGTTGCGGAGTTAAAGAAGGAGCAAATCAAGGAGTAAATCATGCAAAAGGAATCTTGCATGCAATCCCATGCTCTAACTAAGAGCCCACATGTAGATGTGTAGTAGTTGCATGTAGTCGCATGCTCTAACTAAGAGTCCGCATGTAGGTGTGTAGTAGTTCCAACACCCCCCCTGAACACCACT
>APFE030530001.1:4524-26677 GCA_000404065.3 Pinus taeda
ATGTTGTGCCAGTTCGACCGATGAATCCCAATGATCCGTCAGATCATGATGACTAAGACTTTGTTGATGGCTTCAACCAGACCATTAGCTTGTGGATAATAAGGAGTTGAACTGTCATGGCGCAAGCCAAGATGGTCTGTAAGTTCTGTCATCATAACGTTTCGAAAATGACGCCCATGGTCAGTGATAATCGCTTGTGTAACACCAAACCTAGCAATTATATGATTGAATACGAAAAGTGCAGCTGTTTTGTCGTCTGCCTCAAATGTAGGCATCGCCTCGGCCCACTTAGTAAAATAATCTACCGCAAGGATAATGTATGCATGCCCCCCGGCTGAGTGAGGGTTACATGTAATATAATCGATACCCCATTTGGAAAAAGGACCAAAGGCAATTATAGGGTGAAGAGGAGCAGGTGGAGTGCGCATCTTTCGATAAAAAATTGACAATTGTGGCATTTTCGGACCGCAGTAATACAGTCTTTAAACAAAGATGGCCAGAAATAGCCAGTGCGCAACATCTTTTGGGCAGTGGCATACCCAAACATATGACCGCCACATGCTCAAGAGTGACAGTCATTTAAGACCCTTTCGGCTTCTTCATGAGTCAAACAACGTCGAAAAATAGAGTCTGCCCCAGGCGATAATGAGTATCTCCAATAATTTTGAATTGCTGGGATTGGAATCGGACTTTTCGACGGTTGGATCGTGAAAGATCGGGCTGAACGGTTTGGGTTTGGAGATAAGTGATGATATCTCCATACCACGGATCTAAAGTGCTGATCAGAAACAAGCATTCGTCTGCAATGGGCTCCTCTGCCACAGTTTTGGAATCAACACGGGGAAAGTCACACATAAGTTCCGTGAAAACTAAAGATTTACTTGACTTGGATTTTTCAAATTCCAAATCAAAATCCTGCAAGATGAAAATCCATTTGGGGTACTTGCCCCCCAGCAATTGTTTTGTCAAAATGTAGATCATGGGGTTGCAATCAGAAATGACTATAGTTTTGCGTAATAAAATGTAATGACGAAATCATTGGACAGCTTGAACAGCTGCCAATTCCAACTTCTCCACATGTGAATATTTTAACTCAGTGGGATTCAATGTGCGACTAAGGTAATATATCACATGTTCCGTACCGAATTCATCTTCCTGAACTAACACCATCCCAATAGTGGAATAGGAAGCGGCAAGATACAAGTAGTAGTCCTGGTTGTAGTTGGGAGGATGCAACAGCGGTGCATGGGTCAACGCATGTTTTAACGCATCAAAAGATTTCTGAGCTATCTCGTCCCAAAAGAATGAAGCACTTTGTTTCAACAACCGGGTTAAACCCTTTGTAATATCGGCGTAGTTAGGGATAAATCGACGTAAAAATTTTGCTTTCCCTTGCAAAATTTGGAGTTGGCGAAGACTCGAAGGAGGAGGCAATTTGATGATAGGTTCGACCTTCGAAGGATCGGCACGAATGCCGGCTTTTGAAACTACAAATCCCAGTTATCGACCCGTTTCAATGCAAAACACGCACTTGTGGGGATTCAACCGAATTCGATAATGCCTACACCTCATGAAGATTGCTCGTAAATGGATAAGGTGGTCAGTTCTATGTAAGGAATGAGCAGGCAAATCATCGAGATAAGGTTGTGTTAGCTCTTGCTGCAGCAGGTATTCATATTTCATGATTGGCATTTCACAGGCCAAATATGTTGTACTTTGCTTGCTGCAATGCTCCATATTTGCTTAAACAGTCTCCATATGAAGAAGGCTACTTCAAGTTCATTTAATTGCCTTCAAATTTTGTAAAGTTGTCCTGGTATTGCTACTGTTAGTTAAAGGGAGGTCCAAACAGTTTAACCTTGGTCTCCCTAGGTTTAAATTTCATGTTTTAGAATATAGAGATTGTAGGTCTGTCCAAACAGTTTAATCTTGGCAGACTCTTAGATAGGTAGAGAAACAGAAGAGTCCAACAGTTTAATCTGGGCTCTGGAAGAAATAAGGGTAGTATGTAGATAGGAAAGCATCAAAAGAAAAATGTATGATGGGTTTGCAAGTCTAAGTGCACCCCCAAGCAAAAGAAGAAAAAATGCTAGGGAAGTAGGCTGGGTAGGTAGTGCTGAGGCTGATTGAATTGCTGACAAGTTCCAAGTTTGCAGGCATCATATCATGCAAAGCGTTATCAGCAAAGATTTGTAAGCAAAAGGCTCAAATGAGGTATAACTAACTCCCCTCCTCTGCTTTCTCCCCAATCATTAACTAACATCCCAAAAGAGGTCAAGATCTGCTTGACACCTCTTTAGTTCATCATCTCCATCATTCCGTTTGAGTAAAGATCTGCTTTACTCAAATTTGTTCCATATCTTCTCCTGAAGTATGGTCCTACCCCCTGTAACAGCCTAAGTCTCCCGAACTTAGCACTTTCTTATCATCTCCATATTAACCACTAACGTTATTATCTAGCTCCCTATGTTTCCCATCCCCGTATTAATATTAACTAAAAATCCCCTATGTAATATCCCTTCCCCTGGTTGAAAAATAACCATAGCAAGTCCTGGGAATTGTTTAGTTTATCAGAAACTAAGCAAGAACCCCAACCTCCGAAACCACCTTCCAGATACTACGGAATTCTTCCTAAGTATAAAATTCCCCCGAAGTAGTCGGACCCCTTCCGAAAATTCAAAAATCCCTTCACGCCTACTTACTCACCTTTTCCCTCCAAAGTCGTTTTCGCATCGCAAACTCGTCGTCTCACATTCATGCAAAGCAATGCCCATCCGTTCCCCGCCGATGCGACATCGTGAAATTGGTGATCGGCGATCACAACCGCCGAGTGTCCAATTTGTTCACCCCTCCCTCTCCACCGATGCGATATCGCGATATCGCATATCGGCAGTCGCAATCACCAAAATGTCCAACCCAATGATCCCCCTCTTTCCCCGCCGACGCGATATCGCGATATCGCATCAGAACCTCTTCACCAATGGTTCATCCAGTACCTCACCACGTCGTGCTGTACCAGGGACCCACTGATGACGTCATCCACCATACAACCAATGCCATGCTTATGTCAGCAGCCAGAAAAGCCGAAAAAGCTTCCCGTAGAAAGAAAAGTCGCACTTCGGAGCTCCAGATCAAGAAACAGAGGCAGTTTTCGAAGCGCTATTCGCGCATCGCTACGGGAAATAGGCCATTTCGAGGAATCTTCAGGGAATCTTCTGATTGCCGAGCCCACTGCACGTCGAAAAAGCCCGAAAATCACCCATGCGTGCCGAAGGATCCGGTTTGAAAACAGCAGCAGATCATTCACAGAGTTTAAAGTGTATCAGATCAAATCAGCAGGCTTCAAGCGTGTCAAAGAGTATCAGTCGATGGCGGAAACCATCAATGTAGCGGCAAAGTGTATCAGAGAATATCTTAAGAAGCGGCCCAAAGCAAGAGAAATTTGAATATCTTCCAGCAGATCCATAGGAGAGAAAAATCACTTAAAGCTCTCAAATCATAATAATTGCACATTCAATTCGCACCAAAGCCGAGCTACAGCCCCAAAGCACATTCACTTCAACAACACTACATCTGGTCCCCAAGGGCCACCTCATCACCTGTTCCGATTCAGCTGCCCCCAGCGCAGTCAAAAAATATTTACTTGCATTTAATTCCAGTAGCGTTTAGATTGTTGAAGAGTTCTAAGCAGACCTGTCAGGTTCAATTGTAATGATGTCTTCTTGATATTTTGTCTATAAATACCACCCGAAGTGATAGTGTAAAGGGTTGGTTGGTTGGTAGTAGTAGTTGTTGGTCAGTTTCCTTTCCAGCAATTTCTCTGAGTAAAGACTCGCACTGTAACTGTCATATTTTTCATAATCAAAGATTGTTGAAAGCATGGATTGTGAAACAACTTGCTGTTTTCTCTTGGCCAAGGAATGATCACGGAATTCATGTGTCTCTGCATGATCCAATAAGTGTTCTTCCTCCCTGTTTATTTTATGTGTTTATCATCTTTCCACCTTTCTAAGCTGCAGGAAAAAAGAATAGCTTAAGATTTGTTTAAGTACACCTTAAGTTCAATTTCTGCACTTTTCGATGTTTTCTGCTGAAACAGTTATGGGCTAGAATTCTTAACTGCTCTAGTTTACCCTGTTTCTCTCGTATATGGGTGCATGTATTTGGAATTCTTAACTGCTCCGGGATTCCACTCATCCACTTCTCCCCTTTGTCAGCATGATGAAATGATTCTCTTTTTCCTTTCATCCCTGGTATTCATCCCATACTTTCAGCAGACTGAATATTGTATCCTGCGTGGCTATCCCGCTCCGTATCCCCTTGTGACCAAGAAAACGCTCGCATGCCTCAATCTGTGACTCCATGCCCAATGGTTCAGAAATTATAACACCTTACTGTGCCTCTTTACTCGATAATCCTACCTTCCTTCCAATCGCAATCAACATTCCCTTGAAGTCAGAAAGCTAGCCTAAAATCATCAACTAAGGTTGAATATAGATCAACTAAGGTTGAATCTAAAGGAGAGAGCCCTCTCAGATTGCAGGTGGGCTAGAACCTGCAATCAGAAGATTGGTTTGTGGTTACCTCGGTCGTATCCCTAATAGGATCCTAGGGACAACCTGAGTGATAACATAATGGTGACTCCACTGGGGAACTCCTCAGATAAATCAATGCAACCACTCTGTAGCTCTACAGTGGAAGAAACCGACTTGTAACAGTCTCGGTCGACCTGTATCTGCGCGCACCATTGGGGATTCAAGCGTTCAGTTCATCTTTAAACCCCAATGGAGGAAGTGCTCCTATTTTTGAAGGCTTGTCATGTTTAGTTCTGATCTTTGATGGTGGACAGAGATCAGGCACTTCAGAGTCCAGACATCCACCTGGCGACTCCACTTCAATTTCAATCAAAGGCTCCACTGAGGGACGAACCAAATGTTACAGCCAAGTGCCCCATGTATTAACAACAAAAGAGAATGACCGAATCTTGGGAAGAACTTCCGATAGAAGAAGCTTTAGAAAAATGCAGAGAAAGTTTATCAGAGTTTGAGCTTGATGACAAATTTTTCAGAAAGGTATTGACAACAATACCTGGCGGCCGGAATAAATTGTTCCTTGAGTTCGTTGTGCAAAAATATGAGAATGAAATTGAACTCTTGGGAGCTCAAAGTCAGTCTTATGATTTTCGCAACCCTCAAGAGTTTTGCCAAAATCTTCCTCCTCCAGTTCAACAGGAAATAGTGTTGTCTCCTGAATTACAGTTTGAGTATGATCTGGGTTCCAAGGGAAATACAAAAGGATCAACGGCTAGGGTCGTTACCGACGATGTAACTGATCCTTCCAGCCCAAAGAACCCAGAATCATACTTAAGCCTACATGCCCATATTCAGGAGGGAACACTGTTGCCTGAGGACCTGAGGATTCTGTGTGATCTGGAATCCAAGGGAAAGACAAAAGGATCATCTGCTAGGGTCATTACCGAAGATGCAGTTGCTCCCCTCGACCCAGAAGGTCCCAAATCGTGCCGAAGTCTCCCGTCCTCAACTCAGGAGAAGATGCCGCCACCTGCTGATTCACAGACTCTGCATGATTCTACTGAAGATTCAAACGGAGCAGAGGAAGTTCTCTCACAGGGTAAGTTCATTGATCTAATCACAGATTACATGGAACTTTGGCTTAACAAAATTTTGCTAACATGTTTTCTCAGTGAAGACCGTAAGCTTCAGCGGCAAGTGATGGAGGCCACAATTTTGGTTGTAAAAGCACGCGCCCGGACAATACTTTTGCGTTCAGAAATGATCAGTCAGCAAGATTATCTCGTTTTACAGTTGCTTAAATGGCTGCACTGGTTATTTGATTTTACCTAACGGCAAAGCAGTTGCTGGTTAGGGTAGGTAGGTAGAAGAAATAAAGCGGCTGGAGAAAATAAATTTTGCAGAAGACAGCAAGAAAGTGAAAATCAAGGCATTCTGGCCTGCTGTTCTTGACTTCCTGCAAGGAGAAGCCATCCCCGAGTGGAGCCACTGTTAGCTCCTGCTGCAGCAGGTATTCATATTTCATGATTGGCATTTCACAAGCCAAATATGTTGTACTTTGCTTGCTGCAATGCTCCATATTTGCTTAAACAGTCTCCATATGAAGAAGGCTACTTCAAGTTCATTTAATTGCCTTCAAATTTTGTAAAGTTTTCCTGGTATCTCTACTGTTAGTTAAAGGGAGGTCCAAACAGTTTAATCTTGGTCTCCCTAGGTTTAAATTTCATGTTTTAGAATATAGAGATTGTAGGTTTGTCCAAACAGTTTAATCTTGGCATACTCTTAGATAGGTAGAGAAACAGAAGAGCCCAACAGCTTAATCTGGGCTCCGGAAGAAATAAGGGTAGTATGTAGATAGGAAAGCATTAAAAGAAAAATGTATGATGGGTTTGCAAGTCTAAGTGCACCCCCAAGCAAAAGAAGAAAAAATGCTAAGCAAGTAGGCTGGGTAGGTAGTGCTGAGGCTGATTGAATTGCTGACAAGTTCCAAGTTTGCAGGCACCATATCATGCAGAGCGTTATCAGCAAAGATTTGTAAGCAAAAGGCTCAAATGAGGTATAACTAAGTCCCCTCCTCTTCTTTCTCCCCAATCATTAACTAAAATCACAAAAGAGGTCAAGATCTACTTGACCCCTCTTTAGTTCATCATCTCCATCATTCTGTTTGAGTAAAGATCTGCTTTACTCAAAGTTGTTCCATATCTTCTCCTGAAGTATGGTCCTACCCCCTGTAACAGCCTAAGTCTCCCGAACTTAGCGCTTTCTTATCATCTCCATATTAACCACTAAAGTTATTATCTATCTCCCTATGTTTCCCATCCCCATATTAATATTAACTAAAATCCCCTATGTAATATCCCTTCCCCTGGTTGAAAAATAACCATAGCAAGTCCCGAGAATTGTTTAGTTTATCAGAAACTAAGCAAGAACCCCAACCTCCGAAACCACCTTCCAGATACTACGGACTTCTTCCTAAGTATAAAATTCCCCCGAAGTAGTCGGACCCCTTCCGAAACTTCAAAAAGCCCTTCACGCCTACTTACTTACCTTTTCCCTCCAAAGCCGTTTTCGCATCGCAAACTTGCCGTCTCACATTCATGCAAAACAATGCCCATCCGTTCCTCGCCGATGCGACATCGCGAAATCGGAGATCGGCGATCAAAACCGTCGAGTGTCCAATTTGTTCACCCCTCCCTCTCCGCCGATGCAATATCACGATATCGCATATCGGCAGTTGTAAGCACCAAAATGTCCAACCCAATGATCCCCCTCTTTCCCCGCCGACGCGATATCGCGATATCGCATCGGAACCTCTTCACCAACGGTTCATCCAGTACCTCACCACGTCGCACTGTACCAGGGACCCATTGATGACGTCATCCACCGTACAGCCGACACCATGTTTATGTCAGCAGCCAGAAAAGCCGAAAAAGCTTCGCGTAGAAAGAAAAGTCGCACTTCAGAGCTCCAGATCAAGAAACAGAGGCAGTTTTCGAAGCGCTATTCGCGCATCGCTACGGGAAATAGGCCATTTCGAGGAATCTTCAGGGAATCTTCTGATTGCCGAGCCCATTGCACGCCGAAAAAGCCCGAAAATCACCCAAGTGTGCCGAAGGATCCGGTTTGAAAACAACATCAGATCATTCACAGAGTTTAAAGTGTATCAGATCAAATCAGCAGGCTTCAAGTGTGTCAAAGAGTATCAGTTGACGGCGGAAACCATCAATGTAGTGGCAAAGCGTATCAGAGAATATCTTGAGCAACGGCCCAAAGCAAGAGAAATTTGAATATCTTCCAGCAGATCCATAGAAGGAGAGAAAAATCACTTAAAGCTCTCAAATCATAATAATTGCACATTCAATTCGCACCAAAGCCGAGCTGCAGCCCCAAAGCACATTCACTTCAACAACACTACATCTGGTCCCCAAGTGCCACCTTGTCACCTGTTCCAATTCAGCTTCCCCCAGCGCAGTCAAAAAATATTTACTTGCATTTAATTCCAGTAGCATTTAGATTGTCGAAGAGTTCTAAGCAGACCTGTCAGGGTCAATTGTAATGATGTCTTCCTGATATTTTGTCTATAAATACCACCCGAAGCGATATTGTAAAGGGTTGGTTGGTTGGTAGTAGTAGTTGTTGGTCAGTTTCCTTTCCAGCAATTTTCTCTGAGTAAAGACTCGCACTGTAACTATCATATTTTTCATAATCAAAGATTGCTGAAAGCATGGATTGCAAAACAACTTGCTGTTTTCTCTTGGCCAAGGAATGATCATGGAATTCCTGTGTCTCTGCATGATCCAATAAGTGTTCTTTCTCCCTATTTATTTTATGTTTTTATCATCTTTCCACCTTTCTAAGCTGCAGGAAAAAAGAATAGCTTAAGATTTGTTTTGTTACAGCTTAAGTTCAATTCCTGCACTTTTCGATGTTTTCTGCTGAAACAATTATGAGCTAGAATTCTTAAATGCTCTAGTTTACCCTGTTTCTTTCGTATATGAGTGCATGTCTTTGGAATTCTTAACTTCTCCGGGATCCCACTCATCCACTTCTCCCCTTTGTCAGCATGATGAAATTATTCTCTTTTGCCTTTCATCCCTGATATTCGTTCTGTACTTTCAGTAGACTGAATATTGTATCCTGCGTGGCTATCCCACTTCGTATCCCCTTGTGACCAAGAAAACGCTCGCATGCCTCAATCTATGACTCCATGCCCAATGGTTCAGAACTTATAACACTTTATTGTGCCTCTTTACTCAAGAATCCTACCTTCCTTCCAATCACAGTCAACATTCCCTTGAAGTCAGAAAGCTAGCCTAAAATCATCAACTAAGGTTGAATCTAAAGGAGAGAGCCCTCTCCGATTGCAGGTTGGCTAGAACCTGCAATCAGGAGATTGTTTTGTGGTTACCTCGGCCGTATCCCTAATAGGAGCCTAGGGACAACCTGAGTGATAACAAGACCATAGTAGTGCCCTGTTACCTTGCAATCCTGCCTCAATCACCTTGAGTGTCCCCTAATTCCCCCTCTTCCTACTATATCTTATACCCCCATTTCTTTCCAGAGGAGGTGCCATCTGATTTGAAACCTATAACTGATCCCATCCCCCATCGATACCACCTTCACTCACTTTCTTGGTTCTAGGCTCCAGATGCTATAGGCATTGGACTAGTCCCTTCCCCCACCTTTCTAAAACTCCCTCATGGTAGACCATCATCCCTGTCAAAAGATAAACAGGAGGCAGGCTTGGAGGTTACCACGGGCAAACAACTTACTCTTGACGGGGTCCTTAGAGCATAGAATCCCCTCAAGCCATCTCTACCATGAAGTTCCTCTCCTTCAATTGCATAAGGATTGCTAGTCCCGAGAAAAAAATAGCGCTACAAAGGCTCCTCTAGAATGATCTGACTGATATTGTCTTCCTTCAAGAAACCCTGGGTGCTACTGATGCCATTTCCCCTCTCCTGGAATCCATGCTTCCAGGATGGCATTTTCAAGCCATAGATGTAAATGGCCATTTTGGTGGAATTTCCATAGGGTATAATCCTCACTTAATAAAGTTTATAAGCACCTAGGGTGGCATCAGATTCATAGTGGTAGATACCTTCTCTACCGAACTAGGAACTGAAATTAGATTGTTGAATGTCTACGGGCCCTGCCACAATTGGGAGGATTTTTGGGAGCATCTTTTGACATCCAATATCTTACAAAAATAAAATATCATTCTAGGTGGAGACCTTAACTTCTCTCTTGGGTTTTTTGAGTCATGGGGGCACCATGCCCAAGTTGATCCTCTATCAGCCTTCTTTGAGCATCTCCTAGAAAGCCATTGTCTCATTGATATCCCATCTGCAAAGTTAGTCTCGACTTGGAGGAATAGAAGATGTGGGGAGGATAGTCTTGCCAGAAGGCTCGATTTCTTCCTCATCAAAGTGTGATTCTTGGATCGAGGATATACTTACCTCTATTGGGTTGGCTCAGGAGGATTATCTGACCACTTAGTGATATACCTTGATATTCGGGGAGATATAAGTAAGCCATGAGCCCCCTTCAAATTCAACTCCTCCTGGTTGAAGGATAATTCCTATATCTACCTTGTCCCAGAATTTTGGAAGGCCCAACAACATGCTATTGGAAGGAACATTACTGATGGGTTCATCGAAAACCTAAAGGAACTGAAGAAGCTATCAAATATTTGGGCTCATAACAAGAGGATATAAGAAGAACAAAAATTAAGAGACACTGAATTAGAAATTGTTGATATGGAGGATGAAAATAGGGGTCTCTTTCCATCAAATGATCATAGGGATAATCTCACTGCCTTAATAACCAAGCAGGGGAACACCCTTAAAGAAACGAAGGAAACTTGGAGATTGAGAAGAAGCGAAATATGGCTGAAGGAGGGAGATGACAACTCAAAATTCTTCCATAAATTTGCAAATGAAAGAAAGGCAATCAACACTATCTTGAAACTGACAAATGAGCAGGGAATTGAGTTAGACACCTTCCCTCATTTGGCCACTCTCGCCACCTCACATTTCAAACAAGTCTACCAGGCTCCTCCCAATGCCAACCTAGCAGAGGTCATAAGGGTAGCACAAATTTTCCCTCAGTTTTTTTATCAGGACGATGTTATGGATCTAAATAGAGAAGTCACTCTTGGGGAACTGGAGGCCACCCTGAAATGGTTTAAGAGAGACAAGAGCCTCGGTCTAGATGGCTGGTTGGTGGAGTTTTATTTGGATTTTTTTTATATCCTAGGAGAAGATTTACTCAAGGTCATCGAGGAATGCAGGATATCTAGGTGAATTCATGGGGCCATCAACTCCAGTTTCATCGCTCTCATCCCCAAATCAGATAATCTATTAACTTTCAATGATTTTTGGCCCATTTCCCTATGCAATTGCATAGACAAAATCATCTCCAAAATCATAGTAAATCACCTCCACCCCATTCTCTCCACCCACATCTCCTTAGAAAAATTTTCCTTCCTACAAGATTGTCAGATAAATGAAGCTATAGGAATGGCCCAAGAAGTATTGCACTCAATACAAACAAATAAGATCAAAGGTATGATTCTCAACATTGATCTATCTAAGGCATTTGATTGAGTAAGCTAATTATATATCAGAATGCTCCTAACACATTTAGGATTTCCTGTGGGAGTTATAAAATGGATAATGTGCTACATCACTAATATATGCTTTAGTGTCCTGATAAATGGTGTTGGTTCTCCTTTATTCCACTCTGAAAGAGGACTCGAGCAAGGATGTCCCTTATCATGCCTACTCTTCCTATTGGTTATGGAAGGGGTCAGCAAACTTCTTAAGGATATGCACCTCAGAGGCAGGCTCTCAGGCATTAGGATCATGGAAATATGCACGATAACACACCTCCTCTTTGTGGATGATGTGTTAATATTCCTTAACGAAGGATTAAGAGATCTGACTACTATACAAAACTCTATAAAACTATTCAAAACTGCAACTGGCATGACTATTAATAACTAAAATCCACCATTATTGTACCTGACTACTCCCCACATGAGATCTAGTTCACACTACAAAGGTTTCCTTTCACCCTGTTGCAGCTAGAAGAAGGCCTTCGATATCTGGGATACAGGCTAAAGCCACTCAGCTACAAAATAGTTGATTGGACATGGTTGATCTCTAAGCTAGAAAGGGGACTTAACATATGGTATCACAAGTATCTCTCCAGAGCCAAAATACTAGTGTTTATCAAAGTTGTTCTTGAGGCCACGCCAGTATATTGGATGTCACTAGATTGGATCCCAGGGGGCATCCTTTCAAGAATACAAAATCTCTGCTATAGATTCCTGTGGAAAGGCAAACAAACAGGGAGGATCTTTGCATGGGAAAAATGGGATTTGTTGTCCATTCCTAAGAAATGGGGAGACTAGGGCATTTAAAAATTGGAAGATTTCTCCACATCACTAGCAGCCAAGCTAGGATAGCAATTAATCACCTCTAGAAGTCTCTAGACCGAAGTAGCCTCCTCAAAATACATTGATCCATTAAGGTCGATGGATTGGCTGAGACAAACAACCTGGAACAAATCATGGATCTCAAACATATGGAAAGTGGTACTAAAATCATTGCCACTGATCCGTGATGGACTTACATGGAGAATTTATGATGGAACATCTGTTTGTATCGGCCTTGACCCTTCACTAGTAAAAAATGGCTAATTAGTTACTAAAACAACAACTAAAATTTGCATATAAATGGACTATTTTTTAGTTGGTGACCAGTAGTAGCTAATTTACAGTATCTTATAACGCGACCAACTTTTAGTCGTTTTTAGCTTAGTTATTAATTGATTGTCTCAATTTTATCATCCAGCAGTATATTTAATCATAAATTTGGTCGTTAATCTAGTTATTGATTTAGTCATTAATTTCCACAATTAATGACCAAATATACAACAAAATATATTACTATATGATCATTTGAGAAAACCAATTAATGACCAAAATGTTGGTTGTGTTATAGGATACTGTAAATTAGCTACTAATAGTCATATATATGCAAATTTTAGTCATCATTTGAAACCAATTAATAACCGAAGAAATATGACTAAATTTTTGTTGTGTTATAAGATACTATAGATTATCTACTAATAGTCATATATTTGCAAAATTTAGTTGTCATTTGTAATGAAAACTTAATAATTTGTAGTAGTCAATTATATTTTTTTGGTAGTTTCATATTCATTATATAAATGACTAATTTAGTAGTTTTAGTATGGTTTTGCGACTAAATTATAAAAGCATCATACAATGTGAATTGGTTCATCTAATATGAAAATTCAAAATTACATATGTTAGTTAAAATACTAATCAAGTGCAACTATAAATAATTTCAACCACATAAATTATATTATATGAAATGTCGAGTATTACAATATGAGTTTCCAACTTAACATTGGTTGGACTACAATTTACACATGAAATGTTGTTTCATCACTATAAAACATTGTCATTGCAGGTAAATTCACCAACTAGGAAGACTTGAACATCAGTCTCCATGTGTGTGTCTTATGCGGGATATTGCCTTTAAGGGTACCACTAGACTAGTTCTCTTCTCTCTCTTTTTGCATTTGTCACTCCAGTGTTAGTGTTCTCCTCTTTCTTCAAATCCTGTTGCTTACCATCAATATCAAGTTCCTTTCTAGAAACAAAAGAACCTAGAATGTAGATTGTAAGACATGAAAGATGATGAACACTAGAATATCAATGAAAGTAGACTATAAAGGATTCACATTACATATACCTTTGTTAGAAAATTATATATATTAGAGAGAAACGAAACACATAAAATATTGTAGAAATATAAACATAGAAAATGCATAAAACTAGAGAGACACAGATATATGTGTTCATCCAGTTTGGGCTACATCCATGGAGAAACAACCAGTCCTTCTTTTATTATATTATCCAGCAAATTGAAGAGATACAACCTACAACAAATCCATTGTAACTCCCTCTTCGCTCTCAATCTCCTCTCTTTTCATCACTCCGAATACAGATATGATAGACGCAATGCAATTCCCTAATATATAGTGAGGGGTTGCCTTCTAGGGAAAAATACCCTAAATTAAATATAACTTCTACCGTCAGATCATCTGCCTAATGAATGGTTTAGATTGACTAGAAATTACTAGACTTTTACAAGGCAATTTTACATCTGTTTTTAGCTTCATGGGCGCTGCCCCCGAGCCCCTACTAGGGGACCGTTGGGGGACTGCTGGCCCTCGAACCAACTAGTAGGGGGGGATCGGCCCCCCCTGAACCCCCACAGGGGGGACAGTCCCCCACACCCCCCCCCCCCTGTGGTGGGAGGGTGTATAATCTTCCTTGGGTATACATCCAGTTAAGACCTTTGAATACATAATATAATCAAGCTCCACAGCCAACAACCTCAAAATCAACAATGTTAAAGCCATTCTTCCCCATAAAAGTAACAAACTCACACAAGTTTTCTTTAGTTGAGCAATAGTGGCCACTATGTGGCAAGATGGCCTATATAAATAAATTAAAGTCACCATAGAAAAGAACACCTTAGTAACATAGAATTCAACCTTTAGGGAAAGCTTAGGCATAATCATGCCAACTAAGTTACATGCTAAAATGCTCAAGCTATAAATAACTTGTTAAAACAAATAATTTGAGGTGTGATGTCTAATCCTTGTCATTTTATTTGCAACAACAATTTGTTGTTTAATGCGTGAATTTGGTCAAGTATATAAACAACATGTTCTCAAATAACAACATGAAAGTAAACTTTTCTAATAATCATGAAAACCTTTCAATACAAAACAGTTAAAACGATTTCAATCAGTATTGTGTAATATTAATTTCATCTTCAAGCTTTGGTTGTTGTTTAAATAGACATAATACCAAGTACTTTCAATTACCTAGTTAAAATGTAAAGCAAAATCGATACAAAATACAATCAAACAATAAAGAGAGGATATCATGGAATGGACATTGCAATTAAAAAAAAAAATTGTTTACCTGTCCATCGATATCTTATCATGCATTCCTAAAACATTTTCTTGCCCAAATAACCATGAGGTGAAAGAATCACAACATTAAAAACCATAGGAATACTTACTAGAAACATTTCCAAAGTCAATGGTTGAAGTGCCTGAAGGATCTTCAACAACAAATGAATCATATCCAAGACATGATCTCTATATTGTCTCCCAATCCTTTTTCTAATCATATTTCATGTAACATACCCACACTAGAGTCTAGTAACAATCAAATTAAGGAATTGACATTTGTTTTAATCTTTTATATGTATAAAATTTGAATATAATTTGTATTGGTAACATATTAATTTGTATTTAAAGCCTTCCTATCATGAGAATGTATCAATCAAGTAGAACATCATAAAAATTGACCTCAACGATGTTCTCTAACAATTTCTACAATATCAATATTTGTCTTGTTGTGATATCTTGGATAGAAAAAAGAACATATCTGCAAACGAAAAAGCCATATATTACTTATGTTCAAACTATGTATATGGTGTATTCTTAGGTAACCTTTTAAGATGTCCCTCTACCTTTACCAAAACGGATTGTAGGTTGGTTACAAAAATGTCACACATTATTCTTTCTCATTTCTCAACATGCTAGATATGATAAATTGAAAGTCACATAAAAGCAAGAGAAAACCATTTTCTAACCAAAACAAATAAACAAACAATGCCTCTAATAAAACTTCACACCTCAAAAATTACTTTTCCACATGCTCAGACTAAATGTGATATTCTTTAAATCATCTTTAGGTCATATTTAATGGTATATTCATATTTTTACCATTATTTTAATTTCGTGCTAAAAGAAATATATAAATCCAGGTTATTATCAGTAAACTTCAAGTATAATTCAAAAAATTAATGTCATTATAAGGCATGGAGAGAGAAACATCTTCACAACTAGGATTCTCTATTTTAGTTTGGTTTGAGTTGACTTGGTATTTGAATATATAGTTTTCTCTAAAGAAGTGAAATAGAAAGAAGAGAATTGAAATAACCTTGTGAATTTTTAATTAGTTCATCTTATATATCTCTAAAATAGCCAGGTCATCCTTCTCTGCTATTTGATAGAGACTTATTGGCATAGAATAATAATGAATTAACTATCAAACACAATAATGCAATATATTAACCAATGAAATAAAAATGGCATGGCTTTGGTATTTGTGTGCTTGAAGGAAATCCAACAATGGTTGTGTTCTTTCTTTATCATGAAATAGTATTGAAGACAAATGTTGGTTCATAAATTGAACTCCATTACCAAATGGAGATGGTTATGTTGTGTAAGGAAAGGATGAATTGAAGGGCTCAAGTTCTAGCTCCAATACATAATTATCGTTGTCACTACAAAATACAAATTTGTCAACATTTGCTTATCCGATAAAAAGAAAAGTGAGTTTGTATTTCTGCACTTGTGATAGTATATGAAAAATAGGGCACTTGCGGAAATCAAAATGTGTTGTCCCATAATTCAACCTAACAGAACACTTATATATTCAGTTGTTGACTACAATGGAAATCAAATGTAAAACCCACTCAACTTGATCTTTACATGACATAGTCGTAATGAACTAGTACAATAGAAGCATGATAACTCATAAACAAGACATGATAAAAAATAATAATGGAACATTATATCCTACCATATAATTGGCATGAATAAAATTTCCATAGAATTCATCCAAAAAATGAGAAGAAATTATGGAAAAATAACATATCATTAGTGTTTTGTACCCTCTTTAACACATGTAGCCTAGGGAAGTAGAGGAGGCCAAATGTACCAGGATTTCAATTGTGTGGGATATAAAAACAAAAATGTGGAAAACAACATCTGCCAATTCACGAAATCTCACACTAAACAATAGAACATGTTGAGGATTGTAATGATGAAAATAGATCATGTATTAAGATCAAGCCCCTTATTGGTCATCAATTAGCAAGGCGGCTGGTAATTTTTACTCATAAAAAAAATATATCATAATTAGTGTAATGACTATGTGGATATTTTTGTGAATTTTTTTACATTTATATTATGGTTTCCTTGCAGGAGAGAGTGATGAAAGTTCTCCAGGTTTGGTTAGACTAGTTTCTCCTTTCATATGCTTATGTGAATAGATAGAGAAATACCTTTCTTCGGTTTGGAAATTCAGGTGTCCCTCCCTTTCATTCAATATGTGGAGATGCCTCACCATTGAAGGACCTTGATAGTTTTGAATCCAATCTTATGGACATAACAGATGGATCTAGTCCAAATCAAGATGTTGCTATGGTGATTCGAGAGGGAGCAACAACTCAAGAATTGTTTAGTATTCCTCTTGTGGAGCTTGAAAGATAGTGTAGGAAAAATGGTTTATCTATTTGTGGTGGTAGGGAGGTAATGCTTTTTTGATTTCTTACCTTAGAAGAAGAAGAGAAGCATAAGAACCAAGATCATCATGAGGATTCTGGTATGGATATAAATTTGCAATTAGAGGGAAGCATGCAAGAGAAACTGATCCTTATATAAAATTGCGAGGGGGAAGGTGGAACAGGGGTGAAGAAAGAAAATCCATACTTTATGATGATAAGGACTATATATCATTATCATAATCTAGGAAAACTTTTCAGGAAGAATCATCTTTACGGTGATGGGTGAGGAACGTGAATCAGTGGATGCCTCTTGCAGTGGAACTTTACCAAAAAATGTTGGTGTGGTGATGGTAGTGTCATGTGATGTGCCCCCATATTCTACGAAATGTCAAGGAAAATTTCTTTCTCTACTCCTTAACTCATATTTCACCCCATCCACGTTTTGATAGACCAATTATCAAGATCATAGAATGATATTTTCTTTAATGAAGGAATCCAAGAGCTAAAAATTTAAGGATATGATCAATTTAAAAAAAAATGGACAGTTTTGTCTGATTTGCAAGGACTTGGGTGTCAAACTTGTTGTCGAGACAATGTTATTCACATGTCAAAATTTTGAGTATGACTTGGGGTTGAGTTTGAATGAGAGGATTTTTCTTAATATTGTTTAGTCAAGGAAAAGAACCAAATTTAGAGTCCATTTGAATTATGATTCATGAAGCATAGCAACAGAGTTGGTGAGCTTAATAGGGCCCATCGTTTTCGTGATGTGGTACATTCAAATGGAATGAATGCATGAATTTCAAAAGGCTAAGATATGATATAAATCATGGGAAATTTTGACCAAATAAATAAACCAAACTTGACACTTGAGATATGATATAAATCTTGGGTAATTTTAACCAAATACATAACCGAAACCTTAAACCTAGTAGTGTGAAATCCATTGTTTGAAGTGTGGCTAATGAAGACAAATTTCTTAAATAATTTTAAAAATTAACATACAAATAATTTATAAAATCATGGAATTTCGTTGTCAATCAAATGTCAAACCACATAACAATTATAGAGATAACCCGCAATAACAATCCGAAATCGAAAATGCATATTGGACAAATGTTCAAAACTCATTGGGAACATCCTAATCCTACAGGCCGCTCATCTAAAGCAACCGAAAATGTTACATTACCTGGGAAACATGGAATGTTAATGATATAAATGACAAAATGATAAATAATTAAAATTGACTGTTACAACCAGCGTAAACAATGAATGATAAACAAAATGAAAATGGGGTAGACTGTTGCATACCCACCCCATGAGACTACCATCCGCTTCCATATTCAATGTTTCCCAAGATTAAGCAGGTCATTCCACTGATTTCCACATCCTCGTATCCACAGTAGAATTCATCCTCGTATCCACATACAACCTGCATTGGTCATACACTTTTGTAAAGAAAAAAAATAAAAGAAAATGAAGCCAGAAAGCCTTTTTGCTAGTCAACCGTTTAAATATTTTGAAGCGTTTATTTAAAAATAAGATTCTCATACTAATATCATTGCTTGCTTTGAAACTCTATTCAAATACATCACTTCCTACAAAAAAATTACATACCATGGATCGTCATAATTCAAGTCATCAATTAAACAAAGTTCTATCATCTCTAGAGAAGGGGTGCTCTGTAGAAAGCAACCTAATACAATGATTTCCCTATCATGAAATTCAATTATGTCTACATAAACCTGAATATACAAACAGGAGAGAGTGGGGATCTGAGATGTCGAGGTATGGGATATTTTGAAAATTCCTGCATTGCATTTCAAAACCAGAATAAGCCAACTCTACACTCATTTATGAGGTAAAAGACATAAATATTAATATGAACATCATGGAAAAAACCATGGAATAAATTTATGGTCTTTTCACATCTTATATCAAGTTAACTTTTTTAATTTAGGTAGTGTATATTTCCATTAAGGAATATATATGAAACAAACTCGTTACTTGGTTTTGTCTCATATCTATTGGATATAGTGAATTTGAAAATAGGACATAATAATGAACCAAAACATAATAGTCAACCTAAGCTACATCAATATATGTTTTGTATGATTTTTTTTATGCTATACCTGACAACTAAGTAGAAAATGCAAACATTCTTAAACATTGAAACATGTTGTTCGTTGCACATGTAAAAGAAAAGAAGAAATTCTATTTTTACCAAGATAAAGTTGTCAGTCATTAACAAACATTGGATATTAGGAAGCCTGTCAAACAACAAATTGAGAAGACACATATTTCTTTAAGCAAAGGCACAACACATATGAACAAATATGTCCTTTAATGATTTAAATCTCCCCATCATCTCAATCAATATGTCCACAAAGAAATTGTACGCATTATCAGGATATGAGTCCATTTCCAGTATGGTCGAATTACTTCCACGTTGCATATTGAGTCTCGAGATAGAGCATGAAAGCTCTTGAAACAATATCCCATTAACTCTAAAATATTTTATCATGTATGCCCCTACATACACATACAAGACAACCTTCATTTACATTGGTTTATATTTTATCCACATACAACCTGCATTTACATTGGTTTCATTATAAAGTGTTGAAAGTAATAGTAAAATCTAGAATTACATGGTTGTAGTTTGAAGCAATGTGATTGAAGAGGTTTATTCCATATCTAGCAGTTGCTTGATGCAAATTTAGTGATTCCTCTACTGAGGACAAAAAATGCAGGGAGTGCACAGAAGGTCGAAAACTAACGGTCAAATATTCTTTATGGTTTGGCTAGTCGAGTGGGGTGTCTCATCAAATTGGATGAGCATATAGCTAAGCTTCAAAAGGGGTCCTATGCAAGCGCTTTTAAATGATATCCCTTGGAAGCTTCAACATAGTACTCTGTATCATCATACAAAGGACCACCCAAGAAAAGACCATCTGATTCTCTGATAATTTCAAAAGATATAAACCACAGAAGTCTTAAATCTAGAACCATGTCATCCTTTTTTAAATGACCATTGTTGTTAGGCTAGGAAGTAACTCCATAAGGCAAAAATGATTCGTGTGTTATTCCATCAGGTAGGTCTTCATTATATTCATGAGGGAGAGACTATTCAATTCGTCTCCCAATGACTGTTCATATTTCCTATTTATCTATTTACATAAATTCACCCAATCACAAGGATTAGGTGTCAACATTCCCCCCTTAATCTGAAGGGATGTTGGTGAGAGTCCAAGCATCATTCTGAATCGTTCAAGCTTTTCTCTTCCAAGCGCTTTGGTGAAGATGTCTGCAATTTGCTCATTTGTGGAACAATGACGAAGATGGATTGTTTTGGCCTCAACATGGTGTTGAATCAGATGATATTTAGTATTGATGTGCCTCGTTCGATCATGGAACTTTGGGTTCTTGGCCAACTTTATTGCAGAGGTATTTTCAATCATGAGTAGAGTTGATTGTACTTGTTTTACCTACAAATCTTGAGGAATTTTCCTGAGCCACACAATTTCTTTTGTTGCTTTAGCTGTTGCCACATATTCTGCTTCTATTGTGGAATCTACTGGGACTGATTGTTTGCGTGATCTCCAGAAGAGAGCTCCTGATCCAAGACTTATAATATATCTTGAAGTTGATACCCCAGTTTCTTTGTCTCCATTGAATTCTGAATTAGAGTATCCAATCAAACTGAAGTTGTCCACATGTGTATACTTGATTCCAAAATCTTGAGTTCCCTTCAAGTACCTTAGAACTCTTTTCGTAGTATAACAATGTCCCTCACAAGGCTTTTGCATAAACTTGGAGAGGATTCCAACAGAAAATGAAATGTCTGGTATGGTAGTAGTTAGGTAGCTGAGACTTCCTACAAGCTGTCTATACTTTGTTTCATCCTCAAATTATTTTCCTTCAATAGATGTGAGCTTTAAGTTTTGTTCCATTGGAGTAGTAAGAGGATTGCACTTTGTCATGCCAAACCTGTTCAAGATCTCCAATGTATTTCTTTTGAGAAAGAAATATGGACTTTGGATGTTGGGTTACTTCAATGCCAAGATAGTAATGAACATAGCCCAAAACAGTCATTTCAAAACTTTTCCCCAATTACTTCTTTATGGATGCAATGTAGCTTTCATTGTTCCCTATCAACAAAAGATCATCTACATATACCACAATATATACAACTGTTTTTCCAACTTTCTTGACAAATAAAGTTGCATCATCAAGATCAAAATGTTTGAAATTGAGTTTCAGAAGATGCTCAGTTAGTTTTTCATACCAGGCTCGCGGTGCTTGTTTGAGGCCATACAAGGACTTCACAAGTTTGCATACTTTATGTTCATGTCCTTTCACAGCAAATCCTTTAGGCTAGGACATAAAAACATTCTCTTTTAGAACTCCATTAAAGAAAGAAGTTTTTACATCCATTTGATGGACTTTCCAACCGTTCCGAGTTGCTAGTGCAAAGAGTTTATGGATGGTAGCCCATTTTGTTGTGGAGGAAAAGGTATCCTCATAATCGACCCCTCCTTCTGTGCAAAACCTTTTGTCACAAGCCTAGATTTGTGCTTGTTAAGTAAGCCATCAGCTTTATACTTGTTCTTGTAGACCCACTTGCAGCCAATTGGTTTGGTTCCTAATGGAGGATCAACCAGCTTCCAAGTGTCATTTTTTATGAAGGCATCATATTCCTTTTACATCGTTTCTTTCCATTCATCATGAGAAACATCTTCTTTGAAGGAAGTTGGTTCAATTCACAATGATAAGAAACATCCATATCAACAGGTGAATTAGAGTCATCTACATCAACTCCATTTTTCCGGTTTGAATTTTTGGTTCCTATCTTTCCAACTTCATCAAGATGAACACTTTCAAGTGTCTTTGTCAGCCACTTTGGGGGACCTTTCTCAGATGGTCCAGGCTGCTCCGTTGATTGTGTTGGGACTGAATCAAGATTGAGTCTCCCAATTCTATCAATTACATTACTTAAAGCATCATCCGTTGTTGGAGTTTCGTGTGAGAGAGAGTGTTCTTCAGAAGAAGATTCCACATGTTGATCTAGTATAGGAATCCCCTCTTCAAGATTTGGAATCTGATTATCAAATTCTTGAAATGATTTTTCTTTTGAAAATCTATCCAAGCGATCAAGTTGCCGCTCAACAACATTGTCAGTTTTGGATGATTCAAGGAAAATTACAT
>APFE030530001.1:48201-65924 GCA_000404065.3 Pinus taeda
CACATATGAATGATAGTTTAGGAATTATTAACTGCTCCTAGATAACCATTCATTCACTTCCCCTCCCTGTCAGTTTTGGTGAAAGATTCTTAATTGCCTTTCATGCCTAACCATCATTCCATCCTTTCAGCAAATTGATAATTGTCCCATGTGTGGCTATCCCGCTCCATAATCCTCTTGTGACCAAGAAAACGCAACAGCAAGCCTTAATCCATGACTCCATGCCCAATGGTTTGAAACTTATCACACTTTACCTTACCTCTCTGCTTTGAATTATCTTCCTTACATGCATCTTCCATCCAAACAAAAAATCAAAAGCCCTGAACTCAATAACTAGCCTAAAATCATCATCAACAAAGTTAAATCATTGAGAGAGAGCCCTCTCTGATTGCAGGTGGGCTAGAACCTGCAATCCAAAGATTGGTTTGTGGTTACCTAGGCTGTATCCCTTCAGGAGCTTAGGGACAACCTGAGTGATAACAGCTAATACAATCCTGATAAAATCTAAAATCACTCTGATGGTTGAGATGTAGATTTTCAAGGGCACCAAACACATGGATCCGCTGAAAATCCACTGGCACGACCTGGATTAGTTTTATCTTCCCAAAGATTTGGATAAACATTACCAAATGTAAAGCAATGCCTTTACATTGCCAATGTAAAACAATGCCTTTACATTGCCAATTATTAAAGCAAGATGATCTATAACCGTACAGTTTACGGAAAAATCACCCAAAACCCCAAATTTACGGCAATTTAAATTATTAAATTATTAAGATATGTGTAATTCAAAGTTTAAATAAAGTAATTACAAATCTCTTTACTCTCTTTGAAAATAGAAAGCAACTTTTCATTCAAATAATATTATTTTAACTTTCAATTAATTGAAATTTATTTTATTTTAATCAATATAAAATTGTTTTTGGTTATTTATAGGAATTTTTCAAAGTTATTTGTAATTTCAGATTAAAAATAAAATAATTATTGCACCGGTGGGGTAGATCTCGCATAAAAAACGTAAACATGTAAACTTAAATGTAAATGTAATATTTAACATTTAACATTGTTAATCTAATGTCGGCCCTATTTAAAAATCAATCTAATCATTATTATTATGTATAAACACAACATAAATTTAAAATATAAAGAGGTTTAGAATAGTAAAAAAAAGAGCTATGGTAAATAAATAAAAATATAAATGAACCAGAAATATGGTAAATAAATAACACCTTTTTTATATTTACTCCAAAGGTATGGTAAATAATTTTTTTAAATAAACTAGAGGTATAGTAAATAAATAAAACCTCTTTTTATCTTTACTCCATTAACCTATTTATATTTATGAAAACTCAAAAAATAGGTTTTATTTAGGTGGATCATGCGGGACACATAATTACTAATACCATGGGCCAATTACCATATTTAGAAAAGAGGTATGATAAATAAATAAATATAAAAAAGGTATAAGGATGTATGATAAATAAATAAAAACATATCAAATAATATTAGAAATCAACATCTAATTATATACCAAGCCTATGGGCCAAATACCATTGTAAATAAAAGAAATATGATAAATAAATAAGAGATATGTGTTGAAGGCTTGAAAAATCGGGACTCCAACAAGGGGGATAACCACCCGATCCGGACCTTAAGACAACTCCTTTTCCATTTGGGATAGTGGCTCCGACTCGGCATGATGGGACCATTTTCCCAATCTATTTATGATGTGTGTGTTAACGGGATGATGTTTTTCTTTTTGGGGTTTTATGGGGTGAATACTAGTCCTAAATATAATCTATTTTTTAACTTATCATATGCAATCTATCATAATAAAATAAAACATCTAATTTTAAACTATCCCAGGAGTATGTTTACTTATGCGATCTAAAATAATTTCTAAAAGCGATCGATAATAAAAATCATTCAATCACAATAAGAAAATAATCCATTTAAAAATTATTGTTTCATATAAAAAGTTAACTGAAACAACATGAGAAATATATAGCATAAGAATCATTCACATACTCAGCATAAAGAGTAAGTCATCACTATACAAAAGTTCAATAATTATAACTTAAACATTTAAACTTTCATATATAAATAATTGAAAATGATTTATTGCTTGACACATAAGTAAAAAGCATTAGGAGATAAAAATACCATTTGCAATACGTCCTACTCATGAGCTGCAACAATATTGATCTATCTTCAAATCACTTAACATCCACTAAGAATACAAAAGTGCAATTTCAATAGCAGATATTAAACTCATATAGAAAATAAATCTTGTTCCATTAATTTTATCAAAACCTCCTCAGTGGGAGGCAAGATGCATGTTCTGAAGAATGTTTTTGATAAAACTTTAGACCCCTCTCTAAATGCATGAGAGGGGTTTAAATACTACCCTATGAAATCTAAAAATAAATATTACAAAAATAGATGAGGAGGTTTAAACGTCCTGCCTCATTTTGCGCAAAAATAAACTAAAAATAAATAAATTATATCTATGATAAATCTTGCATCTGATCCTTTAGATCACAAATATTTAGCATTGGTTTTAAGAGTGTCGGTTAGCCGACTTTAGCTTTTAATTGTCCTGCAAATACAACATTGGTGAGAGCTGGCACTATCCTCTCGGCAGAAGTTATGAGGAACTTCAGGGTCATCCATTGGCTATGTGGTTTTACCTGATACTACCAGTATGTTTCCTAGTTTAATTTGTTTACCTGTTTAATCGCTTCTACCCTTTCCTCTGTTGTTTGTTTCCACATTGTTTGAAGTTGTTGTGCCTTTGGAAGGAAGCCTGGGGTGGTCTCTGCTACCAAATTGGCCTTAAGGAGATTTTCATTTATGCATTCAATGACACTATTTGTTGTTGTCGCTACATCTTCCATTGACTGTTCTACTTCCTTTAGCTGAGAATCCCATTTTGTGAATAAAATTTCCTTGTGCGTTTCATCAATTCTAGGCATGTCTGCTCTTTCCCCTTCTTCGGATTTCTGCCAGTTCAAGAATTCTGAGACCTTAAAACTTGAGTCATATTCAAGTCATAATTCTATGACTTGATTTGTAATATTATCTCTCATTTCGCAATGGGAATTCCATTGCAAATTCTTCTGGCATAGTAGTTCTTTCTATTGCAAGAGCTGGGAATTGATTTTTAATATTATCGCTCATTTCGCAATGGGAATTCCATTGAAAATTCTTCTAGCATAGTAGTTCTTTCTATTGCAAGAGCTGGGAATTGAGAGCAAGTGCTTCTGTGATAAACTCCCTAATTTTAGGATCATATTTATGCAGTTCTATTATACCTTGTAACTGCTCTTCTTTACTAGCCAAACTATTTTGATGTGCCAATTGCATTTGCTGGAAGTCTTGCTGGAGTTTTGCCAACTATGTTTCCGCCTGTTGATTGATGCTGACTTGCTGTAACTGTTGTTCCAAAAACAAAATCCTATCTTATTTTTCTCTAAGTAATAGTTGAACCTTTGTTGCCTTATCAATAGTTGTTGAAGCATAAGCACCTGCTACCTGTGAGAGCCTAGTGAGATTCTCCATTCGGTCTGTAGAGGGGTCTTTCCAAAGAACATCCAGAGGTTCATCCTCGGGAGCAAGCACAGAATCTAGTTTTCTTTTCTTTCTTTGACTTCTGATGACAACTTTATGTTGAGGGCTATAAAACACATCTAGAGGATGGATTTCCTCTATTCTTAGTACAATCTCAGATGAGGGATCAATAGGAATGTGCTCTGCTTCTTGAGTGTTGACAACCCTTTCTATTACCATCTCCGTGGTCATCTCTTTTGGATTTGTTGGTGGCTCTGCACTCTGTCCTTCTGTGTTAATCATCTTATTAAAATTTTCCCATTCCCCTTCTAGATCAATTATTAGCGGTTTTTTTTGCTTTGGCAGGGGAGTTGAAGCCTCAGATTGTTTTATTAATGGAGTCCGCTAATCAGACTCTACTATAGACTGAGATGTGTGTTTTATTGACTCCTCATTCTTACTGTGTTCATCCTAGGACTGATTACCAGACTTTTCAACTGATTCTTTTTCTGAACTTGTTTTGGACTTTTCTGTTGAATCCTCACTTATGCTAACGCTAGGAGTAGGTTCTCTTACTGGTTTAATAAGTAATTTGTCCAATGGGACCTTAGATAACCTCTGTTTTCTGTAATTCTCAAAAGCTTGGAGATTTTCTTGGTCAAAAAGAATTCGTGCTGTACGCTGAACTTCTTTGAAGGTGTTCTTTTGTAGAAAAACATCATCAAAGAGATCTAATTCATGGGAAAATACTTTTATTTTAACCATTGTAGTAAAATTACTCACAACACCAAAGGGATCATATTGCCTTCCCAGGAACTTTGGTAGTTGTAAACATAATACATTATCAAATTCTTTGAAAGCATGACCTAAGTCATGCAATGCAAATGCTCTACATATTACAAGAAATTGGGGCCAAATGGCCTTCTTGGAATCTTTCAGTACCTTTCTCATTCCCCCCATGCCATAGGTTTGATAGGCTATTTCCCTAGCCATCAGTTTGTCTGGGACGTTATAAGGTAGCACATGGGGTGCAGCAATGCTACCAAACACTCTAATATAAGTGAATAGTCCTTCCCCAAACCATCTTGCCACAGAGAGAATATCCACCTCAGCTTCTTGGGAAAAAATTGGGGCATCTGTGTTATAGATTTTCCTATGGATTGGGAGTATAACTCCATGACAAATTTTGAAGAAATGTGGCACAAAACTTGATTTCCACATGATTTTATGAAAATTTTGAATGGGAAGTGGATTTTGTACTGTCCACATCCATCCCATAATAGGAAATTTGGAAACAAAACAAATAGTGTCCATAACATAGGCACTAAAAAAGAATGGAGGGTAAACCCTCGAAGCAACACTTATTTTTCTTCTATATTCTAAAATTGTAGCAGCTAAATTATTGTAGCAACACTTCATTATTGTGGCATTGATAGCCACATCTACTAAGGGTAACCATTTTGATGAAAACTTGTTGATGTTTGGTTTTCCAAACAATCTACATAACATTGCAGCAACATAACAATTAGGAGAACAAAGAGAGCCAGTGGCGTACATACCATTTTTATCCTTTTTTAGTCTTTCCTCATTGTTTGACCAGTGCTTTGTGCATTCTGGGAAGTCTTCATTTTCCTTGGTGAACTTCTTGACAAATTGCTTGTTGTAGCTGGCCTAGGGTTCTGGTAAGTGGTACATACACCTCAAATTGTTTGGAGCAAATGACCCCATGACTTCCTGGCTCGCCGTTTTGAACTCTCTGTCGGATATGTCTGCATCATCTATAATCCATTTCACCATGTTGGTGTAGGGGAGTATCTTTGGCCTCGTCGCAATGCGATGTAGAAACGAGCATGCAAGTCAGTTAGGGATGCTTTAGAAGAGCCGCGCCCATCCACTGTAACTGTAACTTCCATAATTCTTGTCTATTCATCCTCTAACAACTGATACATAGCTTCCCACATAGATATCCCTGCGTCCTGACTATAGGTAGTGTTTGTGAATAATGGGGTCATTTCTGACTTCTAAGCCGTGGGAGCCTTGCCTTTCTTTCCCATTTCTTCGTGTGTTACGCTCTGCGTGTTCTTCCTGAAAGTTGCAAGCAGAGAGCAAGATATGATAAAAATGATATTGAATGCAAGAATAATCAATAGAAAGACGAAAATAAGGTGACTGGAAGTTTTTAATTTTGAATCACATCAAAAGATATCAACTTGCGTCAAATGGTCCTTTACACTGATCCTAATCATTTTTAATAAATGACCACTAATGGACCGTTATGCTAAACTTTAATGTTCCTAACTTTGCATCGAACATCGAAAAGTACTCTCCTAGAACCCTAAGCCCTTCAAATTGGGATAAAAGCAATTTTGCGATTTGCTTCGCAATATCGCAGATTTCTATATCGCAAAAACTATATTTCGTTAAAAACCATTGTTACATGTGCTGCTGTGATATGCAATTTGCAAGATGTTATCGCATTTTGCAATATTCACTTTCGTTTCATAAAGTAGCATCGCGGTATTGGAATTTGCAATGCAACGAGGTTATAAGCTTCATGATCTCGCATTCTGACGGATCGCAATTTCAAGAGGTAACTTTTATAAGGGATGTCTGCTATAACCTTTTGTGATGCGAGAATAACCTTTTCTAAAGCAGGTTTTTCAAGGTTTTCCTTAATGTTTGTGACTTTCCGTTTATAAAGTTTTTCTTAGGCTTTATGGTTATGTAGTGCTTTTTAAGAAACTCGTAGTTTGTGAAATTTTATGCGCTAGGAGTATGAAAAGGTAAATTTCCATGTTTTAGCAAGTTCCACTTTGACATCTTGTTTTATTCTAAAAACAAAAAGGCAACAATTAAATGCTAAGATTTGATTTTTTTTAAAGGGTCCCCATTTATTAACGTTATTACTAACACTAATAAGAAGGGGGGTTGTTGATAGGCACAACAGTGTGGTAAATAAATAAAACCTCTTTTTATATTTTCTCCATAAACCTCTTTACACTTATTAACACTCAAAAAATAGGTTTTATTTAGGTGAAGCCTATGGGCAAAATACCATGGGCCAAATTATTATTAATACCATGCAAAAAATACTATTAACCATATTATTATTATTATATCATAATATTGATATTATTAAATATAATAACTTTGTTTTAATCCAATATTGAATTTGTTATATTATAAGATATATTAATATGTCATGATATATATTAACTCTATATATATGGGAGGTAAGAAAAAAGACATAAAGTTATAGAGGTGGAGAGATAGGGGGGGTGACAAGGGAGAGATGGAGATAAATCGAAGGAGAGGGGAGAGGAGGAATAAAAAGAGAGAGAGGTAGAGAAGGGTAAAAGAGGGAGAGTGAGACACAAAGATGGAGGGAAAAGAGAGAGGAGAGTGGGAGGGAGATAGTGAGAGGATTGGAGAGCAGATAGAGAAAGAGAGAGAGAGAGAGACGGGGGAAGAGAGATAAACGTAGGAGAGAAAGGGCGAGAGAGGAAGGATGAGAGAGAGGAGGAGAGAGGGAGGGATAGAGACATGGAGTTGGAGGGCGAGGGAGGGAGGGAAGAAGAAAGACATAGAGAGTGAGAAGTGGAGAGAGAGAGGGACTAACAAGGGAGAGATGGAGAGAAAGAGTGTATGTTTAGGGGTGAGATAAAGAGATAAATAAGGAGAGATAGAGAGAAGGGGGGAGAGAAGGAGACAAAAGGAGAGAGGGAAGGATATAGTAACATAGGTAGAGAGAGAGAGAGAGATGGAGAGAGAGGGTAGAGAGAGATAGAGAGAGTGAGAGAATGAGAGAGAGGAAGAATGAGAGATAATACTTGATATAGAGGAGAGTGATGGGGTAAGAGAGAGGATTAGAGGGAAAAATGAGAGAGAGGGAGAGATAGAGAGAGATAGGGGAAGAGAGAGGGAGGTAGGAAAGAAAGGGAGAAAGAGTGTTAAAATTGGCAACTAGGGCCAAACTCCATGTGGGTCATCTTATTTATGGCAGCTGATATTTTTCTTGGATCCCTCTCATCGACAGGTGTAGGATTGATCTAAAGATCATCCGATTCCAATAAGTATTCATGGAATTATGAATTTATTTGCGTTATAAGACAATTCGTCAAGGTCGGCCAGCAACCAAATAAACCCCACATGTGCTCAACTTTAGTATAAATAGAGGTGGCCTTCAAGTCATTTCAACACACTTGGGATCTCTTCCTCTCTCTACTTGTCTTTGGGTTTTAGTAGGAGGAGAGATCCTAAGGAATAACATTGCCCTAATCCAAAGGGTAGAAACCCGGAACTGCCGGAAATGCTGGAAATGCCGAAAAAGCCAGAACTGCCGGAAAATTCGGAACTGCCAAAAAAGCTGGAAGTGCCGGAAAGCCGAAACTACCAGAAAAGCCGAAAAATCTAGAAATGCCAGAAATGCGGGAACTACCAGAACTGTCGAAAAAGCTGGAATTGCCGAAACTGTCAGGACTGTCGGAACTGCTGGGAACAACCGGAACTGCCAAAACTGCTGGGAACAGCCAAAACTACCAGAATTTTCGGGAACTGCCGAAACAGCTGGAGCATCTGTCTCTGAAGGAGAGCAGCATGCAAGGGGGGACTAACGGAGGGGAGTTGTATGTACTTTTGCAATGCCATGTTACAGCTAGCATCAAGGAGAGCATGCAACTCAGCATGCTAAGGACAAAAGCAAGCTAGGGACAACAAGCAACCAAGTGTAGCCCAACACAATAGGTCAGGAGGGCAAACATGGTGTAGCAATGGACATAAATCAATATAGGGAGTGGGAAATCATGATAAAAGAAGGTAGGGCGACATATGATGATGGGTGCAGCATGGTGTATAGGGAGTTAGCGGTATGTAGCAATGATAGGTGAAGGAGGTCCTTAGAAGATTTGAGGCTGATCTCATGTATCTATCTGGGACTATCCTTACCTAGATAAGCAAGTGTTGACTTAGTTGATATTTCCATCTCTCTGTGCTGAACTATTGAAGAACATGATAAGAAGAATTGATCAAGGGTTTCCCCACATTGGGGTTTGTCCCTAGCTAGCACCACATCTTGTGTCCTCTTGTCTTGGCTTGTCTTCTGTGATTTATGTTTATGTTCTATCTGCGGTTTACTTTAATGCTGATGTGATTGCTAATCTGGAAAAGATATGGACCTAACTATGAAAATTGAAATAAATTGCTCTAAGCATATAACATACCTAAAATTAAAAAAGAGGAAGTACGAGAGAGAAGATTTGAGGGAGAGATGGAGAGAGGGAGGGAGAAAGGAGGAGAGAGGAATGGATAGGGAGATGGAGTTGGAGGGGGAGAGAGAGAGGGAAGAAGAAATACATAGAGAGTGAGAAGTGGAGAGAGAGAGGGAGTAACAATGGAGATATGGAGAGAGAGTGTGTATGTTTGGGGTTGAGATAAAGACAAAGAAGGAGAGATGGAGAGAATGGGGGAGAGAAGGAGAGAGGAAGGGATATAGTAACAGAGTTGGAGGCTGAAGAGTAAGAGAGAGAGAGAGATAAAGAGTGGAAGGAAGAGAGAGAGGATGTGAGAGAGTAGAGTGAGGGAGGGAAAGAGAGATGGAGTTGGAGGGGGAGAGAGAGAGAGGTAAGAAGAAAGAAGTATAGAGAGAAAGGTCGAGAGAGAGAGAGAGGGAGTGATAAAGAGGATGCAGAGAGAGGGAGAGAGGAAAGAAGTAGGGAAGAGAGATAGAAGCAGGGGAGAGGGAGAGAAGGGGAAGAGAGAGAGAGAGAGAGAGAGAGAGAGAGGAGGAGGAGGAGGGAAGGGTAGGTAGATAGATTGAAGAAATAGAGTGTATGTTTTGGCAGTGATACAGGCAAATGGAGATATAGATATAGATGGAAAGTGAAGAGAGGAAAGAAGAGAGAGATGGAGAGAGGGAGGGAGGGACAAAGAGATTGATAGATATGAAGTGAAATAGCATGTGCGTTTGGAGGTTGAGATAGAGTGGAAAATAAGGAGAGATGGAGGGAGATATAGAAATACATGGGGGGGCGGGGGTGGCGGCGGAAGAATATTTCTTGCATTAGATACATTGATTTCAGTGTAGATGGCGATTTCTAATCCAATTTGATTTCTTTCACTAGATGCATTGATTTTAGTGTAGATGTCGATTTCTAATTATATTTGATTTCTTTAACTAGATGCATTAATTTCAATGTAGATGATTTCTAATCCTATTTGATTGCTTGCACTAAATGCATTAATTTCAATGTAGATGGTGATTTCTATTCCTATTTGATTGCTTGCACTCTATGCATTCATTTCAATGTAGATGGTGATTTCTAATAATGTTTGATTTCTTGCACTAGATACATCGATTTCAGTGTAGATGGTGATTTCTAATCTTATTGATTGCTTGCACTAAATGCATTGATTTCAATGTAGATGGTGATTTCTAATCCAATTTGATTTCTTGCACTAGATGCATTGGTTTCAGCGTGGATGTTGCTTTATAATCCTATTTGCTTACTTGCACTAGGTGCATTAATTTTAGTGTAGACGTTGGCTTATAATCCAATTTTCTTACGTGAACTGGATGAATTGATTTGGGTCTAAATGTTGGTTTCTAATCTTATTTGATTGCTTTCATTAGATGCATTTATTTTAGTGTAATTTTTTTTTTTCTAATCTTATTTAATTCCTTGCATTAGATTCATTCATTTTAGTGTAAATGTTGATTTTGATGTAATTGGATGTATGATGGTACATTAATTTTAAAGTGATTGGATTAACATTGTGCATTGATTTCAGTGTAAGCACAAAATATTATTGACAATGTACATTGATTTTTGTGTTATAGTAATTCAACCTATTACTATTGGAGAGAAGGAGAGACAGGGAATGATGTTTACTACAATAGATTGAGCTAAAGATTTAAATGGTTTATGGTTTAACCTGTCCTTTTCATATAATCGATATGAACATATGACAATCAATATGAAAATATGACAAAAGTAAAAAGGGTGACAATAAGCATAATACAAGAAAATAGTTTTAGATTAACCACAATGAAGTTTGTTACACAGTAATTTGTCACCGTTTGTCACCATCCCTGTTACCCCTCTCCCGCATCTTGGAGGACCCATTCCAGGACTTGTGAGAAGTGACAAGACTTGAAACCACTTGCCTTATTCACCTCTAAACATGAACTTCATATGCCCTTAAGACATCTCCTGCTCATTGCCCTTAAAAACAACCCTTTTTTCATTAGCGTTGGTGCCCTGTGTTATGACCGCGCCAATAGGTAAAATCCTAATGAAAGGGCGTGCCATTAGCGCTCTGTCCCAGAGTCGCAATCGCGCCAACCATTTTGGGCAAAGATTTCAACTACTCAAACCTCCGAAGGTTCTGTCCAACTCATTCACCAAACTGATTCCAAGTTGAGTGAGGATGGTTTGGCTTCGAATCTCCTTGGATGGAAAGTAGTTTGCCACCATTCCATGGAAGTTTCCAAGTGATGAAGCAAAATCCATTATTGTGGGGGATTGACCTTATCTCTTCCTTTTCCTCTATAAAAGCTTGTCTCCATGGGTTGAGCAAGCTAGTTCTGGTTCTAAAAGTTCTGACTCTTGTGGCAATACTTGTGCTGAAAGGAAGATATCCAAAGGTTGGAGTAGCAAGAGCCTTCTTTGTATCCATAAGGTTTTACCTAAGTAAGGAGACTTTGTCACTAAAGAGAGAGAGAGCTTGTCCCTCACCCCTTCAAGCTTTTGCAAGACTTGTGTAGCTGAGCACCTGGCCAAAGGAGGACTTGACGTCAGGACACTGGTTGTATTCTCCTTTGTTGAATTATTAATAACAGATGACTATCATTATGGTTCCATTCTCGTTGTAATTGTAATGGTTAATGTTGAATTATATCCTTCCTGACTGATGTATAATTGCATATATTAGATTTCACGCTTGTGTTTGTGTTGTTCTCTTTGTGTGCAGGTGTCCATTCACGTGAATAGTGGGGGATCGTGACCGGCCAAGGCAAAGGAACGCGGGCGATATCTCTTCTACAAACTGAAGCGTTGGATCTCAAGTAGGTCTTCATCACCTTCTCTTTATTTGCAATCAGGAACTTGCATGATAGCATTGTTTGATTGTTGCTAGACCCGTTCTGGGCTAGTAGGGATCGCCTCTATCCGTAGAGGGGATTTACCTCTCCAACAAAGTCTATTTGTAATTGACTATATTCTTATTATTCACATTTTCTATCATTCAACACTATTACATTGTCGCTTTCCATTCAAAATTTATATTTCATCATTTTTCATCATTAAAGTTATTATCATCAAAACAAACTAAGGCAACTAAGCAGATTTAAAATTAAAATATATAGATTAATATGAAACATATTAGCATATTTAAAATGATTATATTAATATTAGATGAATTTACGTATTATTGATAAAATTGATCATATGTTCGTTAGATTTTCTTTGGCCGCACATGACTGAAACCAACCTAGATCCATCTTAACTCTGGATCTATCAAGCAGCGAGAGGGATCAAAACTCTCGAGGTACAAACCTTTCCTCAAGTTTTGAACTCAAAAAAGAGGTTTGCACCTCAAGAGATGTGATCCCTCTCGCTGCTTGATAGATCCGAAGTTAAGATGGAACTAGGCTAGCTTTATTTTAAAATTGAGGAAATTACAAATATTTTTGAAATTAACTTTTCATTAAAATAATAATTCTTTGCTTTCAATTACATAAATTGATATAAAACTAGTTTGATCTATCTTAATTTTAAATCTTAATTTTGGATTTACCAAAGGGTAGAGGGGATCAAATCTCTTTTCATTTTAAAAAATGTTTGTGTATGAAGAGATTTTATGCCTCTGACACTTGGTAAATTAGGAGTAATATGATTGAATTATTAATATAATTATAATTATTAATTTTTATTGCACTTACTTATTTTATTTTTACAATTTACCCCAACTTTATTTTTCCTTAACATTTTTCACATTAAATTGTATTTTAGAGAGTTTCCTCAAATCAGATGTTAAAATTGATTTTCAAATAAAATAAATTGGCTATATTTTTTAATATTAAAAGTTATTTTGTATTTTCCCCATTGTGTAGATTAGTTGATGATAGAATGGGTTGTTAAGGCATTTCTTATTATGTTATTGGTTTAAACTTTGATTAGCTCAATGTGCCACGTGTGAGGCAATGTGGGTACACTTGGAGGTGATTGTGGTAGTGGATAGAATCGATCCTTAAGTACAAACATGCTATAGTTGTCTATTCTCTCATATACAAAAAAATAACAATAATAATAATAATCTTCTTTTTTAAATTTTATTGAATTAATTATTTATCAAAATTAGATTTTATTAAAAACACATGATTTTATTGGAAGTAGTTTAGTTGATGGAAATAAATGAAACTAATTTTCTTGTAAGCATTTTCTATATTGTATCTCCACTCAAACACTCTCATAGAAAAAAAAAATCTTGACACCACCCATGAAGCAAGCCACTCAATGTCACCTTTGTGGCCTTCTCTCACTCTTTAGACTACAAGAAGGATATCCTTGTCTAGGGGAGAATCCTTATATCGAGCTAAGCTAGGTCATTGAGTAATGAAAGGAAGTTCCTTAACGAAGACTAGTGATTTGACACTACTCACTCTCAAAGTAAAAGGCCATGGATAAGTGTGCGAGTAGTCAAACAAAACATTAATTATTAACAAATTTTGAATGATTTTAATTACACAACTATGGTTATTCATGCAACCAAATTATACTTGAAAATTGAAAGATAAAGCTTGCTCAATTAGCCATATAGCATGAGATGCTAGTGAAGCATATATACAATGGCACAATAAAAATAGAAAATGAATCATGAATTGTCTATACAAGTATGACATTAGATCATTCATTCATCATATTCATGAGCATTGGAGATTGAGAGTTCATTATCATCATCAAGAGGCCATTCCACAATGAAGAGATCATACACCAACAATATTAACTATGTTTGGGACAACAAAGAGTTACGTGTTTGCAATGATAAATAAAGGAAATATTCAAACATGTTGTTGCTACTAAGGACAGCGAAGACAACAAAGTTGAATGTGGACTACTTACACACTTGTAACATTCAAATGTCATCCATTTATCATCATGAAAGTTGCATGAAGGAAATTTGGTAGTGGTACTAAGTGAACATTCTTTGATCAAAGTTCATACCCTCTCCTTAGCACTACCACTTTGCAAGATGAAGAAGAAATGTGAAATATATGTGCAACCAACTAAATAAGTTGGCAAGGTTTTTGCAAAATATATAGGAAGTCATGTCGTGTTACAAAAGGAGGCGTTGGCTCACTCCCCTTTTCGATAATTTTTCGACCTTTGAATTTGATTCCCTGTGAATGTGATCAAATGATATGACCCTAAAGATTCTAATAAGCTCCATAATTTTAGTCATCCTTTGATCCAATAAATAAGTGGACAAGGAAGTATAACCTTTCACCCAATCTAAAACAACCTTTGAATCCCCTATGACTTGTAAGTTTAGATTGTTGAAGTGACGCAACTAAAATGACTAACATAAACAACTAATTCATATTATTGTAGTTTTTGTTAGGTAGTCATATTTTTTTTCCTAGACTAAATTAGTCATTTATGTTAGTCATTTTTAGTGGTATTACTTATTAGCTAGTCGTATATTTTAACTGGTGACTAAAATAGTCATTTATGTTAGTCATTTTTAGTTGGGTTTCTTAATATTGCTACCTTTTGGAAGTATTTCACTTGGAAAAGTTGTGGTGACTAACTTTTTTAGTCACCTAGTCACTAATTTCACCATTTGCTACTAGTGATAGGTGCCTTCTCTTCTGTGTGTTCCTCAGAGCTATTGCATTCCTTATTTAAGGAGACTTTTACTTTGGATGAGTAAGGGTTCAGCTTCCCTTTCCCTTTATTTAACACTGGAGGAATATCTTGGGGAGCAGTTTCCTCTTGTTTTTCAGGTTCCCTCGACCTCTTTTTTGAAGATCTGAGATCATGCCTTCGATGCAGCTATGCTTGCATGAAATCCATAAATTTCTTACAATAATCCCCTATGTCTTCCTCATTTACTACATCTTCTCTATCATGGCAGATCTCATGGTGAGCCATGTTTTCCTGTTCCTCTTCAGAGAAGGAGGAATACAAGTTTCCCTGCATTTCATGTGTATCTGGTAGTTCCTCATTTGGATCATCTTTTATATATAGATGAGGAGGGATCTGGTCAAGTTGATATTTTCTTTCCCTTTAAAGTGTCTACAACAGTGGTCTTCTATATTGTGGGTTATAACCTCGGTCGTTACCTTGAGCATTCTGTTTCAGGAGACTCTTGTTGTCAAGCTCAAGTTTCAACACCTTGTGAGATAAACTCTTAATGAGTTTATCCATTTCCTCCCACTTCAAATCTAGTACTTCTTTAGCTTGACCACAAGAAGAAGTTTCTTCTCTCCCCTTTTTCTTCTCAGTAGGTTCATTCTTTCCTCTTGACTTCCCTACCGAGGTGAAATTTTTTTCCACTTCAAGAGCATCAACTTGGAGTTGATCCAAATTACGAGACTTCCTCTCCCTTAGGGTAAAGCCAAATTCAAACTCAAAGGCTCTCGCAAATACTACACGAGAAACAACTTGAGGAGGCTTTATCTCAACAGGCAGGTTATTATACTGCTTATTGAACCTTTTTATGAACTCTGAAATATCCTCTTCTGGCTCCTTCCTTATAGCATTAAACTTTGTGAGGACATACTCATGATCTCTCTTTTCACCCCACTTTTGTGTGAAATAGTTTTTGAGTTCTTCCCGGGTGGTGATTGATGCATTGGGTAAGGATTTAAACCATTTTCTAGCTTATCCATCAAGGGGTTGCACAAAGAGTCTGAGGACCACATCTAGTTTTTCCACATTTAGATTCTCAGCAAAAGCACAAAAGGTTTCAATGTGTCTCTGTGTAGTGTTTTCGTCTTCCACATTAAACATAGGCAAAATCTTTAGGTAGTCCTGAAGCATAGCACTTAGGGGTTGAGGTAAATCAAGAGGGGCATATTTATTCAATATGAAACATGGAACAACCATCTGGATTAATGGAGGGGGATTGAGATTTTTCGGAGGAACTTGGGCCAAAACCATAGTGGTTGGAGTAGTTAGACTGAGAGCAATGTGACTGAGTGTAAAATGGATATTGCTATTATTAAGGATATATTTATCTTTTTCAATCTCAAGAGAAGGAGGAAATGAAACAAAATGAGTCGTAACTGAGATTTATTCCTCTTTGATCACTGATTTATGGGCACGATGCTCTAGATCATCTTCTTCAGGGTATGTAAGTACCTTAGGAGTAAGATTTGAGTAGTGAATGACACCATGTTGGGAGCTGGATGAGGAAGCTTCAAAGAATGATGAGACAGTAGCATGGGTAGTAGGAGTTTTCCCCTTCCAGAATCTCCTGAAAATTAATTTTTCTGGGTTAGATACAGATGAGGTTTTCTACTAAGAGGTATCTGAGTGCGTGTGAAGCTTTCTAAAAGCCAGGATGATAAATGAAAATGAGATTTGTGGAGTCGCCAAGGTGATGAGGATGAAATCAGAAAGCCTTTTCTCCCCTACACAAAGAGTGCTTAACTTGTCGTATCTCAGGGGAAAAATACTTTAATACGTTCCCCGACAACGATGTCAAAAGATGTTGTCACTTCCAGAGATAGCCTCAGATTACTTACAAGACCAGCGTCTAAAACATCTAGATTTTCATGTGTCTAATACAATTCTCAAGAGATTAGAGACATCACATATTTTTGATCCTATATATATATATAATATATATATATATATATATATATATATATATATATATATAATATATATATATATATATATATATATATATATATTAATATATTATATATATATATATACACAATAAACAACATGGGTGGGTTCATTCATCTAAGGACATAATCCATGTATTTCTAGTATTCTTTCACATATACAACTCACACAAATATATGTATAAACTAATGGAGGCCGAGTAGTTCGAGGACCTACAACTTAATCAGCTTTGGCAGAGTAATGGAAGAAGAGAAGGAGATAGAATAAGTCATCATATAGAACTTGAAACATCAATAATTTTACACTTATCTAAGTTAAAGATAGACATAGCGGATGGAAGAGGATTGGGTGCGATGATTCATGGAGCACAATTTTAAAGATATAATCTCAAAGATCCATATAGGCAGGTGCATTAACGAGTCAACACAAATGAATATGTAAGGACATATGAAACATTTCTAGTAGCTACAATTACATGAAATCAGAGAGGAAACATGAACATAATGGAATTTGAATAGAGAGGAAACATATTGTAGTACTCAAAGGTAGGAATCACTACCATTTCCCTAATATTTTGAAAGATGCAAATCTTGAAGTCATACAGTCTCAAAAATAACATGTAGTTAATCTTTAGGATTCATAACCATTTCTAAGTGTTTCTTACTCCCTTTTATAAGGAGGGGGAGAACATGGAAATTAGTTATAAAACATCTCATTATTTAACTTCTAATTTCCAAATGAGAGCCATTGGATCATTTCATGGGTATTATAATTATTTGTACTATATATTGCATTTACCTTTGAGAATGAAGTATTGGAATGATTTGAGGTTAATGGAAGGAGACACATTTACACACTTGGTGTTATGAAACCAGCTCAAGAAAAGATAGAAAAGATAGATCAATGCCTTAGAATTCAGCCTCATCGAGGGGGCAACCTCCTTTACATTACATAAATGAATAATTCTTCGATGATACAAATGAAAAGACCTCCTTTCTATATATAGGAGTCTAAGGGGTCATAACATAATCAGAGCCGACATAACAATAATAATGTAAGGGCACAATAATAACAATAGTGGGCTTCTATGGGGCACAATAGTTACAATATGGGCACTACATGGGTACATCAATATAATAAGGGGGTTGTACTAATAACAATAAGGGGTTACACTAGTAGTATAGGGGCCTAACATGCCCCTCTCCTTCAAAAGCGTTGTCCTCAACGCTTGAGTAGTTCTTGATGCTTTTGTATAAAATTCTTGTCCTCCCATGTGGAATCTTCAGCGGGTAAGTTCTTCCAATTGATGATATACTC